>CM069148.1:4650763-4720763 GCA_035221665.1 Okamejei kenojei | reverse complement strand
AAAAAAAAAAAGAAAAAAAAAGAAAAGAAAAAATAAGAAAAAAGAGAAGAAAGAGAAAGAGAAAAAAGAAGGAAAAGAAAAGGGGAAAAAAAAGAAAAAAAAAAAAAAAAAAAGGAGAGGGAAGAAGAAGAAAAAAAAAGAAAAAGAAAAGAATAAGAAGAAAGGGAAAAAAGAGAAAATGAAAAAAAAAAGAAGGAAAAGAAAAAAGTAAAAAAGAAAAAAAAAAGAAAAAGAAAAGACGAAAAAAAAAAAAGAAGAAAGAAAAAAAAAGAAAAGAAAAAGAAAGAAAAAAAAAAAAAAATAAAGGAAAAAAAAAAAAAAAGAAAAAAAAAAAAAAAAAAAAAAGAAAAAAAAGAAAGGGAAAGGAAAGAAAGAAAAAAAAGAAAAAAAAGGAAAAAAAAGAAAAAAAAAGAAAAAAAAAGGAAAAAAGAGAGAGAAAGGAGACAAAAGAAGGAAGGGAGGGGAAAGGGAGAAAAAAAAGGAAAGAGGAGAAAAAAAGGAAAAAAAAAAAAGGAAAAGAAAAAAAAAAGGAAAAAAGAGAAAAAAAAAAAGTAAAGAAAAAAAAAAAGAAAAGAAAGGAAGAAAAAAAAAAAAGGGAGGGGGAAGAAAAAAATGGAAGAAAAGGGAAAAAAGGAGAAAAGAGGGAGAAAAAAAGAAAAAAAAAGGAAGTAAAAAAAAAAGAAAAAAAAAAAAAGAAAAAAAAAAAAAAAAAGGAGAAAGGGGTAGGAGAAGGAAAAGAGAAAAACGACGAAAGGAAGAAAGGAATAGAAGAAAAAACGAAAAAAAAAAAAAAAAAAAAAACGAAAGAAAGAAGAGAAGGGAAAAAATAAAAAGGAAGAAGAAAAAAAGGGAAAAAAACTCTGATTTAAAACCTCCACTGCCTTGTGGCCATATCCGGTCATGGAAAAGGCTCCAGGAGTAAACCTCAAGAAAATCCGGAGTCGGAGCCCCTAAGGCAGTTCGTCGTTGTCTACAACCTCGTTCTGGCAGCTCCTGCGACGGCGCTGGTGCCAAACTGTAACGGCCCTGCTGTTCCTTTGGATCGATCAGCGACGTGGAGAGGGGGGGACGCGCTGCATGGGCAACAGCCTGTCCTCCATACGACATCGCCCAGGCTTGCATCCGACCAGGATGCATCACCCATGGTCAGTCATGACCGAGAGGGTCAAAGAGTCATTCAGCATGGAAACAGGCCCTTCGGCCCAACTTATCCATGCCGACCAAAATACACCATCTAAGCATTTGGCCAATGTCCCTCTAACACCTTCTATCCATGTACCTGTCCGAGTGCCTTTTAAATGCTGTATTTCCCACACGGAAACAGGCCCTTCGGCCCAACACGTCCATGCCGACCAAAATGCCCCATCTAAGTTAGTCCCATTTGCCCGCGTTTGACCTACATCCCGCTAAAAGCTCCCTACACATGGCGCTGTAAGGCAGCAACTCTACCGCAGTGCCATCCTAGATCTTGACCTTGCTATGCCTTGCTCCTAATGGCACATCTTCCGCTGTAGATGGAACGGTAGGAGTCCCCGCTAACCCGCAGAGTCAAGCCTCACTCATTGCATGTGCTACATTTTTGTATCCATCCGACCTTTGAACCCCCGATCCTTGATGTTTGTCCACTCTCCATTTTATTAGGACAAAGACGAGTGTGCAAATGACGCACACTACTGCCGCACTAACACTGTGTGCGTGAATGTGCCTGCATCGTATCACTGTGACTGTCTCCCAGGGTACACCAGACTCCATGTCTACTCCTGTACAAGTAAGGGAAGCTTAGGACAAACACTAGGTTTTATGTCAAGTCAAGAGTCAAGAGTGTTTTGTTGTCGTGTGTCCCAGACAGAGCGATGACATTCTTACTTGCAGCAGCACAACAGAATGTGTCAACATAGTACTCTGTAAACAATATAATAGACGAGAAAGAAAGGTCGAGTATGTGTGTATCTACATATGCACACATGTACATGCATATACATGCATACACATGCATATACATGCATGCACACACACAAACAGCCACCTCTCCTCCTCCTCCCCCCTCCTCCACTCCCTCCTTCTCCTTTCCCCAACCCTCAGTTACTGCCTACCTCAGTCACCCCGTCCCTCCCTTCCCTCCCTCCCTCTGTCACCCCCTCCCTCCATAACCCCCCTCCCCTCCCTACCCTACTTGACCACTTTAAAAAAAATGTAAATGAGATCCCATTGTGATGTCATAGCTGCTAACTGCAACTTCAAGTGATTCTTCTCAAAGTGGGGTATTGTAAAGTTGAAAATGTGAATAACTTGTAAAATATAACATCAATCTGAACGAAACATGATTAAACAACACACCACAGGATAATTGTGATTGAGTTGGTCCAATAATTGTAGCACTACCGTGTATCGTTTTGGCATAGTTCCGGGAGCACGCAGGCAGAATCACAAACAAGATGAGAGTTTCAGTAAAATATAGATCGATATGTATTATAAATATCATTTTTATTATGTGTGTGTATATATATGTATATAGATAAATAAATCATATAATATATATAAATAAATCATATATAATAAATTATGTATATATATATAACTTATACATAGATACACAAACACACATACTTTTATTTATTTAATTTATTTTATATACACACACACACACACACACACACGCGCGCAAAAATACATACATATCCATGTTTCCATTTATTTATATGTATATTATATATTTATAAAATGATATATGGTATGGGATTCATTACCACAGAAGGCTGTAGAGGCCGTAATTGCATATTTTCAAAGCAGACATTGGCAGATTCTTGATGTACCTGTGTCAGGGGTTATGTGGAGAAGGTAGGAGAATGGGGTAAGGAGGGGGAGATAGATCGTCCACGATTGGATGGCGAAGTAGACTCGATGGGCCGAATGGCCCTAATTCTGCCCCTCTGACCTATGAGCTTATTAATGTGATTTCCCTATTTCCATTGTCAGATCTGTGTAGCTTCATCTATTCCTTCTGTTTATTCTTTGGTTTATTCTAAGTATGTGTGTGCGCATGCACGCACACACGGACATACACTCCTGCATCATCTCTACTGCATACACACTCACAGGTTCTCATGAATACAAACCTACTCCTTGCAGCCCCCATTGAGGAAGGTGTACTCTGTGGGAGGACAATTCACTAAAAATAACCCTTTAAACAGGATTGGCAATAACACCTCACACTGACATCCCATAAATGTCTAATGCAAGCAAGCACTTTGGCTACATTTTCAATTATTATTGCCCCATAAATTTCCTATCCCTCATGTGTGCTTATCCCAGGCTGATTTTAAGTGAAGCATTAAATATGCTTAAAGGTTGCTTAAAACAGATTGCTGGTGCGTTTAACAATCAGACTGCCTGATAGCAGCATTGTACGGCACGTTTTTCAATTCCGCTTGGACCTTGAGCATTGCAATATATGGGCTGTCTGTCCATCAGAAGGTGAATGCTAATAGGTTTGGCTTTTAGTTTTAGTTTTGAGACACAGCGCGGAAACAGGCCCTTCATCCCACCGGATCCGCGCCGTCCAGCGATCCCCGCACACTAACACTACCCTACACGCACTAGGGACAATTTTTACATTTACCGAGCCAATTAACCTGAGGACAGCACCCGTAGTCGGGATCGAACCCGGGTCTCCGGCGCTGCATTCGCAATAAGGCAACTCTACCGTGCGCCACCGTGGCCACTAGCACATCGCAGCGGTAGAGTTGCTCCCTTGCAGCTCCAGAGACACGGGTTTAATCCTGGCTACGGGAGCTGCCTGTAAGGAGAATGCACGTTCTCCCCGTGACCTGCGCGGGTTTTCTCCGGGATCTTCGGTTTCCTCCCACACTCCAAAGCCGTGCGGGTTTGTAGGTTAAATGGCTTCGGTAAAAATTGTAAATTTGTCCCCAGTGTGTGTAGGATGGCGTTAGTGTGTCTGTGTAAGTTGGGTTGGCGTGCACTGCGTGGGCCGAAGTTTGCATGTTCTCTAAAGCTAAACTAAAGCCTGTTATGTCATGTATAGGAAGGCACTGCAGGCGCATGTCATGTCATGAGTGTATTTATGTTGTGACCGATTATCTAGCCATTCATCAATATATTGAGGCTCAGCATTGTATGTCATGAATGGTTAACTGCGTAACCACAATTAATCAGGAATCTATTAGACTTTTATACTCTAGAGATACAGCCAGGAAACAGGCCCTTCGGCCCACTGGTCTGCTCCAACCAGCGATCACCCCACTATCCTACACACACTTAGGGACAATTTACAATTTTTACCAAAAGCCAATTAACCTACAAACCTGTTCATCTTTGGAGTGTGGAAGGGTACCGGCGCAAACCCTAATTGGTCACCGGGAGAACGAACAAACTCCGTACAGACAGCACCCATAGTCAGGATCGAACCCGGGTCTCTGGTGCTGTGAGGCAGCAACTCTACCGCTGCGCCACCGTGCGAGGCCTTAGAAATCTACTGTTGTTAAATATTCTGTGATTTTTTTTGACATACGAATCATAGAATAATCGAATACTAGCTCTTATAGAAACATAGAAACATAGAAATTAGGTGCAGGAGCAGGCCATTCGGCCCTTCGAGCCTGCACCACCATTCAATATGATCATGGCTGATCATCCAACTCAGTATCCCGTACCTGCCTTCTCTCCATACCCCCTGATCCCTTCAGCCACAAGGGCCACATCCAACTCCCTCTTAAATATAGCCAACGAACTGGCCTCAACTACCTTCTGTGGCAGAGAATTCCACAGATTCACCACTTTCTGTGTGAAAAAGGAATGACCCATCCACAGCATGCTACTGTTAAGTTAGCCCCATGCCATAGAGTATACACCATGGAAGCCCTTCGGCCCAACTTGTGAACAATCCTAGGTAATAGGCAATAGACAATAGGTGCAGGAGGAGGCCATTCAGCCCTTCGAACCGAGCACCGCCATTCAATGTGATCATGGCTGATCATCCCCAATCAGTACCCCGTTCCTGCCTTCTCCCCATAATCCATGACTCCACTATCTTTAAGAGCCCTATCTAGCTCTCTCTTGAAAGTATCCAGAGAACCGGCCTCCACTGTCCTCTGAGGCAGAGAATTCCACAATATTCCAGAGATAGACACAAAAATGTTGGAGTAAATCAGCAGGACAGGGAGCATCTTTGGAGAGACGATTCTTCAGACTGATGTCAGGGGAGTGGGCAGTACAGAGATAAAATGTAGTCAGATACAGTAAGATTGGTCGGAGAACTGGCCAGGGGGAGGGGATACTTGAACAATCCTAGCTGACCCCGTTTTTTCAAAAATTCCCAGACTCGCATTCCCTTTTTTCCCCCCAACACAAAATGTCACTATCCATGTTCTCCAGAGTTGCTGCCTGACCCGCTGAGTTACTCCAGCATTCTGTGAAATGTCACCTATCCATGTTCTCCGCAGACGGGCAGCATCTCTGGAGAAAAGGAATAGGTGACGTTTCGGGTCGAGACCCTTACGGGTCTCAACCCGAAACGTCACCTATCCCTTTTCTCCAGAGATGTTATGTGACCCGCTGAGTTACTCCAGCACTCTGTGAAACGTCACCTATCCATGTTCTCCACAGATGCTGCCTGATCCGCTGAGTTACTCCAGCACTCCGTGTTTTCTATGTTTTCTTCCAGTTGTCATTGCCAGTATAATCCGTAAGCATGAAAATAAAGCATGGAATATATTTCCTGCTCCACCGCCTAAGTGTGAACGGTGATGATTGTTCAGGGAGACTGGGAGTATCTGTCAGTCCATAGACCAGCTTGAGATGCGTCATCTGTTGGGAGGAACTGCACATGCCGCTTTACACCGAAGGTAGACACAAAACGCTGGATGGACTCAACGGGACAGCAGAGAAGGAATGGGTGACGTTTAGGGGTCGAGACCCTTCTTCAAACTGAGAGTCGGGGGAGAGGGACTAGAGATGTGGAAGGGTAAGGAGATAAGGTAAAGGGTAAGATTCCCCAGAGTGGGGGAATCGAGGACCAGAGGACAGAGGTTCAAGGTGAATGGGAATTGAGGACCAGAGGACAGAGGTTCAAGGTGAATGGGAATCGAGGACCAGAGGACAGAGGTTCAAGGTGAATGGGAATCGAGGACCAGAGGACAGAGGTTCAAGGTGAATGGGAATCGAGGACCAGAGGACAGAGGTTCGAGGTGAAGGGGAAAAGATTTAATAGGAATCTGAGGGGTAACTTTTTCATGCAAAGGGTGGTGGGTGTATGGAGCAAGCTGCCAGAGGAGGTAGTTGAGGCTGGGACTATCCCAACGTTTAAGAAACAGTTAGACAGGTACATGGATCGGATATGTTTGGAGGGATATGGACCAAGCGCAGGCAGGTGGGACTAGTGTAGCTGGGACATGTTGGCCGGTGTGGGCAAGGTTGGGCGAAGGGCCTGTTTCCACGCTGTATCACTCTATGACTCGATATGAAAACGACAGGTAAAAGCAGATGTTGATGCGGAAATGTGGAATGGTTTATTGTGAGATGAGGAGAAGGTGACAACGAGGCCTACAATCAGTAATATTTAATCAGGAGTGGAACTAGTCAGAGAACTAGTCACATTACGTGGAGTATAAGGGGAGGAATTGCCAATAGTATTTCCAACATAACCGTTTATAATTGTGTTGGCATCATGAAAACACTTTAGGCTAGAAATTTATTTTATTCAAATATGCACGTGAAATTTTTCTGTTCATTATTTTAATGGGATTATAAAAAATATTTCATAGAACTAAACCACCGACCGACTGCGGGTGCTGGCTGTACGGAGTTTGCACGTTCTCCCCGTGACCCTCGTGGGTTTTCTCCAAGATTTTCCGTTTCCTCCCACACTCCAAAGGTGTACAGGTTTGTGGGTTAAATGGCTTAGTATAAACGCTTCAATGCAAAATCGTCCCTAGTGTGTGTGTGTGTGTGTGTAGGATCGTGTGAAGGGCCAGTCCCACTTGTGGGTAAATTACGCGTCACGACGCACGATGCGCGCGTGGTGTGTGGTGACCCAGGATTTCGGGATGTACAAAATCTTTGCGCGCCATCTGATGCCCAAGTGGGCCAGGCCTTTTAGTATGCGGGAGTCGCTGGTCGGTGCGGACTCGGTGGGCCGAAGGGCCTGTTTCCACGCTGTATCTCTAAACTAAACCAAACACACAAAGTAATTCCTATCTGTGCTAATCCATCTCTTTAAGCACACTGAAAGGCACAAAAAATCTAATTTAGATTAAAATCGGATTACGTTTTCTCTCGGCATGTGATATAATATGATTTTTGTTTGGCTTTTAGAAGTGTTCTTGGTCTTGCAGGAAAAGGTGAATAGATTGAATGGTTCGATGGTGTCTTCATTATCTTGTGTACAGAGACACAGTGAACTGCTTGTTCTACATCAAGTCCATACCAGACAAGAGAACAATGGACCTTCAATAGTTAGTTTAGAAATACAGCGCATTCAGTTTAGAGAAACAGGCCCACCGGGTCCTCTCCGGCCAGCAATCCCCGCACATTAACGCTACCCGACACACACTGGGGACAATTTTTTTTAACATTTGCACCAAGTCAATTAACTTAGAACCTTGTACGTCTTTGGAGTGTGGGAGGAAACCGAAGATCTTGGTGAAAATCCGCGCAGGTCTCGGGGAGAACGCACAAACTCCGCACAGACAGCACCCGAGGCAGCAGAGGGTCACTACGTCACGACACCATTTTGCAACTGCCAAGTATCTGCAATGTTCTCATGTGCTTCTTTGGAAGAAAAAATGCAAAATAAAGTATACAACCACCTTACACTCAGTTGGAAATGGCACCGGGCAAGTTAGAAAGAAGAGCTTCAATGATTCTCGGACTGGGCACTTTGTCCATCACCTTTGATGTATCAGAAGGGCCAAACACACAGAGACACAAGACACAGATGCTGCAATCTTGAGCAGAACGGTGGCGCAGCGGCAGAGCTGCTGCCTCACAGCGCCCGGAGACCCGGGTTCGATCCTGACTGCGGGTGCTGTCTGTGCAGGGTTTGTACGTTCTTCCGCGGGTTTTCTCCGGCTGCTCCGGCATCCTCCCAAATTCCAAAGAAATGCAGGTTTATTGGTGAATTGGCTTCTGTAAATCATCCCTAGTTTGGAAGATAGAAGAGGGATCACTGGTCGGGATGGACTCGGTGGGCCGAAGGGCCTGTTTCCCGGCTGTATCTCCAAACTAAGCTAAACACTAGATTACCACTGAACAATGAAACCACTACAATCCCATAGGTTGTTTGTGATTTGGGAAGAAACGGAAGCACCTGAAGGAAACCCAAACCATCAAAAATGAGGCAACCTTCTGCTAAAGTCAACTCTTTTATGCCTTCCGAAGATAGACACAAAATGCTGGAGTAATTCAGCGGGCCCAGGCAGCATCTCTGGAGAAAGGGAAGAGGTGATGTTTCGGCTTGTACTCGCTGGAATTTAGAAGATTGAGAGGGGATCTCATAGAGACTTACAAAATTCTTAAGGGGTTGGACAGGCTAGATGCAGGAAGATTGTTCCTGATGGTGGGGAGGTCCAGGACAAGGGGTCACAGTTTAAGGATAAGGGGGAAGTCTTTTAGGACCGAGATGAGAAAATCGTTTTTCACACAGAGAGTGGTGAATCTGTGGAATTCTCTGCCACAGAAGGTAGTTGAGGCCAGTTTGTTGGCCATATTTAAGAGGGAGTTGGATGTGGCCCTTGTGGCTGAAGGGATCAGGGGGTATGGAGAGAAGGCAGGTACAGGATACTGAGTTGGATGATCAGCCATGATCATATTGAATGGCGGTGCAGGCTCGAAGGGCCAAATGGCCTGCTCCTGCACCTAATTTCTATGTTTCTATGTTTCTTCCGACTGAGAGTCAGGGGAAAGGGAGACGAGAGATATAGACGGTGATCTAGAGAGATATGGAACAAATGAACCAAAGTTGTCAAAAGTAACGATGATCAAAGAAAGATAGAGTCCACAATGGTCACTCGTCCAACGGTCTCGATCGGAAACGTCACCCATTCCTTCTCTCCAGGGATGCTGCCTGACCCGCTGAGTTACTCCAACACTTTGTGTCCATCTTCGGTTTAAACCAGCATCTGCAGTTCCTTCCTGCACACGTGTCCATGTGTTCCAATGGGTCTTAATAGAGTCCAGTGGCATGGAGTCCAAGAGAGGACAGTCATACTCGTTTCGAGTGACCCCCGATGATGATGATGAATGAATAGAATCAAATCATAGAATGAAACTTGAAAACCTTTTGGAATTTGGACTTTGCACAAAGATCTGTGTTTGTGTCTAATTGTCAGCTTGACTTGGTTTTTCTTTTTCCATGTACAAACAAGTATGTTATAGGAACAGGAATTATGTTAATTTAATTTTAATTTAATTTGAAGGCTTGCTCCTCTTTAATTCTGTCAATCAATGCTCGCCCAGCTTCAAGAGTGAACGGCAGGTCTTTATATGTGTTTGTTTTCAACAATGTGTTTATTTAATTTTAAATTAAATTGCCCTCCTGGTGCAAGTGAATGCCTGGCAGATTGCATCTCTTTGGTACCACGTTTCAAGCTCTTCGGAATCAATATTCGCATTAATAACAGGAATTGATAATGCATGTATTGGATTACTGCTGATCAACACTTAACTGTTCGAATCATAGAACCACACAGCGTGGAAACAGGCCCTTCGCCCCAGTTTGACATGCCGACCCAGATGTCCATCTACACTGGTTCCAAGTGCCCATGTTTGGCCCGTAACACTCCAAATCATTCCTGTCCATGTACCTGTCCAAATGTCATATAAACGTTGTTACAGTCCCAGCCTCAACTACCGCCTCTGGCAGCTCGTTCCACACACCCGCCACCCTCTGTGTGAAAAAGTCACCCCTCAGATTCCTATTCAATCTTTCCCCTCTCTCCTCAAACCTTTGTCCTCTGCCTCTTCACTCCCCAACACTGGGTAAGCGACTGTGTATATTCCCTACCTATTCCCCTCGTGATCTTGTGCGCCCTTGGGTGGCGCGGTGGCGCAGCGGTAGAGCTGCTGCCTCACAGCGCCGGAGACCCGGGTTCGATCCCGACTGCGGGTGCTGTCTGTACGGAGTTTGTACATTCTCCAGGTGGGTTTTCTCCGGGATCTTCGGTTTCTTTCTCCCACGCACCAAAGGCGTACAAGTTTGCAGGGTATTTGGCTCGGTATGAATGTAAATTATCCCGTGTGCGGGGATCGCTGGTCGGCGCGGACTTGGTGGGCCGAAGGCCCTGTTTCCATGCTGTATCTCTAAACTAAACTAAACTATGTAAGATCATCCCTCATCCTCCTGTCCTCCAACAACTACAATAATGTCTCGTAGATCATCTTAGCAAGCAAGCAAAGGCCAACAGTGTAAAATGAAATATTCACTGTAAGTTATGACAGTGAGAGCATTTCCTACAATCTGTTTTGTCAGTTAATATTGGCACTGATTGGCGAAGAACAGTTCAGTACAGCTTACAACCCAGCAGTATGAACATTGATTTCTCTAACTTCATTTAATCCTTGCATCCCCTCTCTCTCCATCCCTCCCCCACCCAAGTCGTGGTACTGGATTCAAAGTTGGCTTGTTGAGTCTCACTGTCTGCAACTCGTTTTCACCTAGCCCACAGCAAACAATGGCCTGCTTCCCTTATCATTGTTACTTTTTTTTACATATCTTTCATTCATTTGTTCTACATCTCCCTACATCACCATCTATATCTCTCGTTTCCCTTTCTCCTGACTCTCAGCCTAAAAAAGGGTCTTGACCTGAAACGCCAACTATTCCTTTCCTCCGGAGATGCTGCCTATCCTGCCGAGTTACTCCAGCTATTTGTGTCTATCAAGTCAAGTCAATTTTATTTCTATAGCACATTTAAAAACTACTCACATTGACCAAAGTGCTTTACATTGGTGCAGGTCGAGGACCAGATTTAGGTTTAAGGTGAAGGGGAAAAGATTCAATAGGAATCTGAGGGGTAACCTTTTCACACCAAGGGTGGTGGGTGTATGGAACGAGCTGCCAGAGGAGGTAGTTGAGGCCAGGACTATCACAGCATTTAAGAAACAATTAGACAGGTACATGGATAGGACAGGTTTGGAGGGATATGGACCAAGCGCAGGCAGGTGGGACTAGTGTAGCTGGGTCATGTTGGCCGGTGTGGGCAAGTTGGGCCGAAGGGCCTGTTTCCACACTGTATCACTCTATGATGACTTTTTGTGCTCCAGGTTTTGAATCAAACTTGTGCATGAATCACGAGTTGGAGTGAGTTCCACATTTTGGTGATAGTTTCTTTACAGCACGGGAATGTGAGCTATTGTTGCATTTCTCTATAGTTAAGGATGAAACAGTGGGTTTCATAATTGCATTGCAATACTTAGGTGAACATGACAGGGTGCCGTTGGGAGCTTGAGCATCTGTGCTTGACTCAAGCACAAATTACCGCTGAGAATTCCGGCCTTGCTCGGAAAAATCTGCTGTTTCCTGCGGAACAAAATGAATTAAGGCAACATACCTGCTCATCCTGATGTGACACTGATGGGAAGATGCTGGTTCAAACCAAAGATAGACACACAATGCTGGAGTAACTCAGCGGGACAGGCAGCATCTCTGGAGAGAAGGAATGGGTGGCTTTTCGGATCAAAACCGGAATGACGTCAGGGGGAGGAAGATAGATAAGGCAGTTAAAGGTGTGAAAACTGGGCAAAGGGAATGGAGATCAAGAAAAATGTTAAATAGATCATCGTTAGCTGGGAGAAGGTAACAACGAACCAAACAGAGATAAAATGTAATCAGGGGCAGTCAGACTGGTGGGAGAACTGGGAAGGGGGAGGGGATGGAGAGAGAGTGAAAGCAAGGGTCATACCGCTAGGGAGATGTCGGAGATGGTCCAAGTGAATTTGAGCGCGGGATGGAAATTAATGGTGAAGTTGATGAAGTCAGTGAGTTCTGCACGGGTGCAGGAGGCAGCACCGATGCAGTCGGCAATGTAGCGCAGGTAGAGTTCGGGGATCGGGCCAGTGTACGCCTGGAACAGGGATTGTTCAACGTCCCCTACAAAGAGGCAGGCAGAGCTAGAGGCCCGTGCGAGTGCCCATAGCTACGCCTTGTATTTGGAGGAAGTGGGAGGAGTCGGAGGAGGATTATTGAGGGAAAAAAAAACGGCTCTGCTAGGTGGAGGAGCGTATTAGTAGACGGATATTGGCAGGTTCTGCGGTCAAGGGAGAAACGGAGGGCTTTAAGACCTTCCTGGTGGGGGATGGAGGCCTAGAGTGACTGGAGTGACATAGCAAAGATGAGGGAATGGGGGCCTGGAATACGGAAGTCATTGAAGAGACTACGATCGTGTGAGGTGTCTTGGACATAGGTAGGGAGGGATTGGACCAAGGGGGATAGGATGGGGTCGAGGTACGTGGTAATTAATTCAGTGGGACAGGAGCAAGCAGAAACATGTCAGCTCATCTTGATTCGTGATACTTGGTCTGATTTATAAACATAAAAATTGCTTTGCAGAGCTTTAAGTATTTTATCAAAGTTGTTCCATTGAGAAACCTCTGCGGCATAAATTTAGTGTGTTTTGTTTTCTGGTTTGCTCTTGTCATTGGATAATAATTGATGGGTTTAGAGATACAGGGTGGAAACAGGCCCTTCAGCCCATCGAGTCCATGCCGACCATCGGCGGTGAGATGAGTTCCATGTTATCCCACTTTAGCATCTTTTCCTTACACCTCTCACTGGGCGGCAAGGTGGCGTAGCGGTAAAGTTGCTGCCTCACAGCGCAAGAGGCATTCAATCCCGACTACGGGTGCTGTCTATACGGAGTTTGCACGTTCTACCCGTCACCGCATGGGTTTCCTCCGGGTGCTCCGGTTTCCTCCCACATTCCAAAGGCGTACGGGTTGGTGAGTAAATAGTCCCGAGTGTGTAGGATAGAACTCGTGTGAATGGGGACTCGGTGGGCTGAAGGGCCTGTTTCCACGCTGTATCTCTAAACTAAACTAAACACGCAACAACTGAAACGCTACAAAACCGCACGTTCTTTGGGATTTGGGATTTGGGAGCAAACCGGAGCACCCGAAGGAAACCCACACAGTCACAGGGAGAACTCCACACAGACAGCACCCGAGGTCAGGATCGAACCCGGGTCTCTGGTGCTGTGAGGCAGCAGCTCTACCCGCTGTGCCACTATGCCACCTCAATGGAACACCTTGGTACAATATGGTAGACGTTTTAAAATATCCATTCAGACAAAACTCCCAAGAATCGCTCTTGTTCATAAATAACCTTTAATGTTTATTTAAACTTACAAATGATTAAGATTGAAATAAATTATATTTGGCTACCCATAATTGGATAATTTGAATAATCAGTCACAATTGGAACGCATTAAAATGACAAGATAGCTGCCCAAATAATCAATGATAATCCAGTTAGTTCTTATTAATTATTTTGGCATTGGATTCTATTCTCTTTTCGTGGGATTTTGAAGAAAAGAGAATAGACGGGCGCTGTCTGTACAGAGCTTGCAGGTTCTCCCCGTGACCTGCGTGGGTTTTCTCCGGGTGCTCCGGTTTCCTCCCACACTCCAAAGGCGTGCAGGTTTGTAGGTTAATTGGCTTTAGTAAAATTGTACATTGTCCCCAGTGTGTGTAGGATAGTGTCAGTGTGCGGGGATCGCTGGTCGGCACGGACTCGGTGGGCCGAGGGGCCTGATTCCGTGCCGTATCTCTAGACTCAGTGGGTCAGGCAGCATCTCCAGAGAACATGGATAGGTCACATTTTGGGTCAGGACCCTTCTTCGGACTGATTGTGTTGGGGGGGTGCGGGGAGCTGGAAGAGATGGGGGGCGGGACAAAGGCCGGCAAGTGATAGGTGGGGGGGGGGGGGGGGGGGGGTGTTGACTGAAAGTTGGTTGGACCAAGGCCAGAGATTGAAGATAGACAGAGAAAGCTGGAGTAACTCAACGGGACAGGCAGCATCTCTGGAGAGACGGAACGGGTGACGTTTCGAGCCGAGACCCTTCTTCAGACTTCAGAGTTGAGAGCTGAAAATTGAGGAGATGAAAATTGGTCACTTAAAAGTTTTGACTGTGAAGAAAGCATTATACAGTTATAGTGTGATAGAGTTATTCAGCGTGGAAACAGGCCCTTCAGCCCTACTTCCCCATACCGACCAACATGTCCCTTCAACACTTGTCCCACCAGCCTGCATTTGGCCCATATCCCTCTCACCCTGTCCTGTCCATGTACCATGTGATTTTTTTAATGCTATGACCGTCCCTGCCTTAACCTCCTCCTCTGGCAGCTCGTTCCATACACCCCCCACCCTCGTAAAAATGTCGCCCCTCAGCTTCCTATTAAATCTTTCCCCTCTCACCTTAAACCCATGTCCTCTGGTTCGCGATTCCCCAACTCTGGGTAAAAGACGGCACAAAAGATATTATCTCTTCCTCTCATCATCTTCCACACAGTTCGCCGGCATAACACAACTCAATTAAAACATGAGAGAGGCAGCTGAGAAAATCCTCAAAGACGGATCCTTATTAAATATTCACCGAGACTACCCTTCCTGAATTACACTTTCGAGTGTTGTCTGAACTGAGTATTTCTTCAGCTGCTGAATCAATGCTGAAAATTGGCACCAATTTATTTCGAATCAAAGAATGATGTTATGGAATTACACTAGGGGGATGCCTGCTCATAAACAACATGTTAAAATGGGTGGCTGAATCTTAAGTGCTGCGCTGTGCATCTCATACGTTTCCGTCGGCCCTCTGGATCTCAGCCTCTCGCTAAGTAGGCACGATGGTGATTTATTCCACAGCTCTTTGCTGCAGTGAATCGCGCAAGGAGGGGGGGGGGGGGTATTTTCGTGGGAGAACATTCAGCCCGCCATAGACACAAAAAGCTGGAGTGACTCTGCAGGACAGGCGGCATCTCTGGAGAGAAGGAATGGGTGACGTTTCGGGTCGAGACCCTTCCTCGGAAACGTCTCCCATTCCATCTCTCCAGAGATGCTGCCCGTCCCGCTGAGTTGCGCCAGCTTTTTTGTGTCTCTCTTCGGTTTAAACCAGCATCTGCAGTTCCTTCCTGCTCATTCAGCCCATCAAAACCACCCTGTTTCTTCTAAAAAAAAGATCCAATTCGTGCCAATGCCTCTGCACTTTCCATTCCTCACAGCCCTGCAATTTTCATCCATGTCAAGTGCATCTTTAATTCCCTTCCGTACGTCAGTACTTCATCTGCCTCTGCTGCTCTTCCAGACGATAGTAGTAGTTGTAGTAGGCCCCCCCCCCCCCTCGGTCATGACTGACCATGGGTGATGCATCCTGGTCGGATGCCAGCCTGGGCGATGTCATATAGGGGACAGGCTGTTCCCATGCTGCACGTCCCCCCTCTCCACGTCGCTGATCGATCCAAAGGAACAGCAGGGCCGTTACAGTCTGGCACCAGCGCCGTCGCAGGAGCTGCCAGAGCGAGGTTGTAGACAACGACGAACTGCCTTAGGGGCTCCGACTCCGGATTTTCTGGAGGTTTACTCCTGGAGCCTTTTCCATGACTGGATATGGCCACAAGGCAGTGGAGGTTTTAAATCAGAGTTTTCCCTCTCCTAGATGGACCGCCTTCCCAGGCTGACGAGCCCCATCTGCCCGAGACTTGTGGGGGAGGGAGCGTCTACCTTCCCGTGCAGGTCTACAGCACCTGCCACAAGGCGATGCTCTCTAGATAACTCCTTGTTGTACGAGAATAAATATTCTCCTCTCCCCTTTGGTTCATAAGGTCATAAAGTGATAGGAGTAGAATGAGGCCATTCGGCCCATCAAGTCCATTCCACCCTTCAATCACGGCTGATTTATCTCTCCCGCCTATCCCCATTCTCCTGCCTTCTCCCCACAGCCCCTGACACTCGTACTAATCAATAATCTATTGATCTCTACCTTAAAAATATCCATTGACTTGGCCCCCACAGCCTTCTGTGGCAATAAATCCCACGGCCAGTTATCTTAGATGTCGGCTCTGGTTACTGAGCCTCCGACCTGCGCATCCATCGTTGTTCCATCAAAGCCTCCATCACTTTCAATGCCTCTGATCTGCGTGATGACCCACTGGTCAACCTGAGGAGCACCTTCAGCAACAGACTGGTCCCAACAAGATGCAGCACAGGACGCCACAGGAGATCCTTCTTCCCTGCGGCTATCAAACTGTACAACTCCCTCCCCCTTGGTGTAGACTGACTTCCATCCCCCCACCCACAATCTTTGCACATCCCCGATCCTTTCCACTCGTCTCTTTAATTTCATGTTTCATGCATCTTGTGTTTTATGACTGTGGGCAGATCAATTTCCCTCCTTGGATAAATAAAGTTCTATCGTATCTTTTCGCATTAGCAGCTCCCCTTACATCAAATCACAGCTAATATTATCTTAAAGATCGAGCCCCTGGTCTAATCCCAGTAATTTACCAGTGGAAGGCAAAGTTCACATCGACTGACTAAAGGGCCTGTCCCACTTTCACGACTGAATTCACGACCTTCGCAGCGTGTGCCCTTGGCTCATAGTCGCAGCATGGTCGTCACAAGGTCGTAGGTAGGCTGTAGGTTGGTCGTGATGCTAGTCGTAGGCACTCGTGGCATCAAGTGGGTCAGGGCGTTTTTTTCAACATGATGAAAAATGTACACGAGTAAAAAAGGTGGTGAATTAGGTCGTGGGACAGGCCCTCAAGACTGTCCATTGTCCAAAGACCATAATTAACAGGATTTTTTTTAATTTCCGTGCGGTATGGCTCAATAACAGAGCATTGTGAATCAGGCAGTGGTGTTCGTGGAAATTAATTTTAGTTCAGATGAGTTTTAGTTTGGGGATTTCAGTTTAGTTTAGAGACACAGCGCGGAAACAGGACATTCAGCCCACCGGGTCTGGGCCGACCAGCGATCCCCGCACGCTAACACTATCCTGCACACACTAAGGACAATTTACATTTATACTCAACCAATTAGCCTGCGAACGTGCGTCTTTGGAGTGTGGGAGGAAACCGAAGAACTCGGAGAAAAGCCACGCAGGTCACGTACAAACTCCGTACGGACAGCACCCGTAGTCGGGATCGAACCCGGGTCTCCGGCGCTGTGAGGCAGCGACTCTACCCGCTGCGCCGCCGTGACCGCCCGGCAGAGAGCGAGATTGAATGATGCTGATTCTGGGAGGCGTTGAAGGTTAGGCCAGGAGTCTTCACGGGCTGCGTTGGGTATCAGCGATGAACAAGAGAGGGATGTCCCGCGGGATATTGTAGCCAACCTTGATGAACTCCTGCAGCGAAGCTCTGCGGGAGAGTAGACCCTGCAACATGTCCTCCATCAGACAGTCAGAGGCAGCGAAGTGACAAGGGGTTGGAAACAGACACAGGATTATTGAGCGGTAAGAAACATTGAGCTGCAATTGAAGACTTCAAGAGTGTGCAGGTGACGGCAGTGAAGCAAAACATGTAAGGTGCAAGATAAGAAGCTCGGGCAGCTTACAACCCAGAGGCATGAATATTGATTTCTCCAACTTCAAGGAACCCTTGCTTCCCCTCTCTCTCCGTCCCTCCCCCACCCTAGTTCTCCAACTAGTTTCACTGTCCTCCTGCAGACATTTTACTTCCACTCAGCTAACAATGAACCATTCTACATTTCGTTTTCACACCTCACCCGTCCATATCTCTAGACCCCCCCCCCCCCCCCCCTCCCCTGACTCTCAGTCTGGAGAAGGGTCTCAATAGACAATAGACAATAGACAATAGGTGCAGGATTAGGCCATTCGGCCCTTCGAGCCAGCACAGCCATTCAGTGTGATCATGGCTGATCATCCCCAATCAGTACCCAGTTCCTGCCTTCTCCCCATATCCCCTGACTCCGCTATCTTTAAGAGCCCCATCTAGCTCTCTCTTGAAAGTATCCAGAGAACCGGCCTCCACCGCCCTCTGAGGCAGAGAATTCCACAAACTCACAACTCTCTGTGAGAAAAAGTGTTTCTTCGTCTCCGTTCTAAATGGCTTACCCCTTATTCTTAAACTGTGGCCCCATGTTTTGGACTCAGGGAGCCAAAGCACCACCCATTCCTTCTCTCCTGAGATGCTGCCTTTCCGCGCTGAGTTACTCCAGCATTGTGTGTCTTTTTTCGGAGTAAACCAGCGTCTGCAGTTCCTTCCTGCGCATAAAAATCTTAGCTGCAGATCCAAGAAAGAGCTAGTGATCAGAAGAGAACATTGGTAACTGGAACTTTAAAAGATCAATTCCACTCCAGAGAGAAGGCGAGAGAAATTTTCCATGCAGACTGTTCAGGTAATAAGATTAAAAGCGTCATTTGAAAGTCACGGCCAGGTATATCTGGATAGGAAAGGTTGAGAGGGATGTGGGGCAAAAGCGGCCAAATTGGACTAGCCACACGGTGGCGCAACGGTAGAGTCGCTGCCTCACAGCTCCAGAGACCCGGGTTCGATCCTGACTACAGGTGCTGTCTGTACGGAGTTTGTACGTTCTCCCCGTGACCGTGTGGGTTCTCCCCGGGTGCTCCGGTTTCCTCCCACACTGCAAAGACGTGCAGGTTTGTAGGTTAATTGGCTTGGTAAAATTGTAAATTGTCCCTAGTGTGTGTGGGATAGTGTTAATGTGCGGGGATCGCTGGTCGGCGCGGACTTGGTGGGTTGAGGGGCCTGTTTGCGCACTGTATTTCTAAACTAAAACCAAACCAAACTAAAAGTGCTTGGGCAACATTGCTATTGGTGAGGAATATAACCTGATAGAAATATAAAGCATACTTTCCGATCTCTAACCGTGTATTGTCTCTCCACTGACTGGTTAGCATGCAACAAAAGCTCTTTGCTACCTCAACAGACAATGGACAATAGGTGCAGGAGCCTATGGGCTGAGATGTGGGGAAATGCGTCTGAAGAAAGGTCTCGACCCGAAACATCGCCTATCTCCTTCGCTCCTTAGATGCTGCTGCACCCGCTGAGTTTCTCCAGCCTTTTGTGTACCCACTGATGTATTAATGATGGTTGTTGAAAGGTAAACCGTGGCAACCACATCAGAGACAGGCCCTTGCTGTTCAAAGTCATGCCAGGAGACTTGCATCCGTTCTGAAGGGGCAGAGGTCTTTGCATTAATGCCTCATCTGGAAGATGCAACTTTCATCAGCATGGCGCTGGAGTGCTGACCTGATTGTGTGCTCAATCCCATCCTCTGCTAAATGGAAACATCCTCTCCACATCCACTCTATCCTAAGGACTTAACAAAGAAATTCTCAAAGTACCACAGTAAGAATTTAAGACTGAGGGCTCAGGGAATCTAGACTTTAGGGTGGCATGGTGGCACACCAGTTGCTGTTTTCCAGTGCCAGGGACCCGGGTTTAATCCCGACTACGGGTGCTGTCTGTGCAGAGTTTGCACGTGATTTTTCTCCGAGATCTTCAGTTTCCTCCCACACGCTACAGACGTGTAGGTTAATTGGTTTGATATAATTGTAAATTGTCCCTAGTGTGTGTAGGATAGTGTTAGTGTGCGGGGATCCTGGTCAGCACCGACCTGGTGGGCGGAAGGGCCTGTTTCCGTGCTGTATCTCTAAACTAAACTAAACTAGCAGGGAGACACAGACAACAATTTCTACTGTTCGTGCCAAGGGCGTGGTTTGGCCAACAGATCACATTCGCAGACCACAGTAGAGTGGGCTCCGCAGTCCACTAACCTCTCAAAGACCACCATCATTTTCCACAAACAAAGCGCAGACTGCCAGAGAGGCAAAAAGTATGCCGTGTAAAAACAATGCTTGCGGTGAAGCGTGGCACGGTGGCGCAGCGGTAGAGTTGCTGCCTTACAGCGATTACAGCGCCAGAGACCCGGGTTCGATCCCGACCACGGGCGCTGTCTGTACGGAGTTTGCACGTTCTCCCCGTGACCTGCGTGGGGTTTTTTCCGAGATCTTCGATTTCCTTCCACACTCCAAAGACGTGCAGGTTTGCAGGTTAATTGGCTTGGCATTAATGTAAAATTGACCCTAGTATGTGTGGGATAGTATTAGTGTGTGGGGATCGCTGGTCGGCGCGGACTCAGTGGGCTGAAGGGCCTGTTTCCGCGCTGTATCACTAAACTAACCCAAATTAGACAAAACTAAACTAAAAGTGCTTGTTCAACATTGTTATTGGTGAGGATTAACCTGATAGAAATAAAAATCAATAGTTGTTGAAACGCTTGGTTGTAATTTCTCTGAGAATTCAAGGTGAAGCATTTTACGCTTTGTTTCGTTTAGTTCAGAGATACAGCGCGGAAACAGGCTCTTCGCCCCACCGAGTCCACACCGACCAGCCATCCCCGCACACCGACACTACCCTACACACACGAGGGATAATTTACAATGTCACCAAGGCCAATTACCCTACAAACCAGCACGTCTTTGGAGTGTGGGAGGAAACCGGAGCACCCGGAGAAAACCCACGCAGGTGACGGCGAGAACGTGCGTACTCGGTGCAGACAGCGCCCGTAGTCAGGATCGAACCCGGGTCTCTGGGCGCTGTGAGGCAGAATCTCTAGCACTGCGCCAGAAGGATCTACAGTTGCTGGTTTACAAAAAAGAGACGTAGATAGCTGGAGTAACTCAGCAGGCCAGGGAACATCTGTGCAGTGAAGACACAAAGTGCTGGAGTAGCCACTTTGTGTCTACAGTTGTAATCCAGTATCTGCAGCTCCTTACAGTATTTCAGCATCTTTGCAGAACATAGATAGGTGATGTTTCGAAGGGTACCAACCCGAAACGTCACCTATCCATGTTCTCCACAGATGCTGCCTGACCCGCTGAGTTACTCCAGCACTCTGTGAAACGTCACCTATCCATGTTCTCCACAGATGCTGCCTGACCCGCTGAGTTACTCCAGCACTCTGTGAAACGTCACCTATCCATGTTCTCCACAGACGGGCAGCATCTCTGGAGAAAAGGAATAGGTGACGTTTCGGGTCGAGACCCTTACGGGTCTCAACCCGAAACGTCACCTATCCCTTTTCTCCAGAGATGTTATGTGACCCGTTGAGTTACTCCAGCACTCTGTGAAACGTCACCTATCCATGTTCTCCACAGATGCTGCCTGACCCGCTGAGTTACTCCAGCGCTCTGTGAAACGTCACCTATCCATGTTCTCCACAGATGCTGCCTGACCCGCTGAGTTACTCCGGCACTCTGTGAAACGTCACCTATCCATGTTCTCCACAGACGCTGCCTGACCCGCTGAATTATTGCAGCAATTTGTCTTTCATTCTTGATGCCTTTGTTTATTATTAGCAAATAAAAACTGCAGTGAAAAAGAGGTGAGAGAGCGTGTGCAACAAATAGTGAAAGGCTTGGATAGAGTGGATGTGGGGAGGATGCTTCCACTAGTGGCAGAGTCTAGCACCAGAGGGCACAGCCTCAGAATAAAAGGACATTCCTTTAGAAAGGAGATGAGGAGGAACCTCTTTAGTGAGAGGGTGGTGAATCTGTGGAATTCATTGCCACAGGCCAAGTCAATGGGTATTTTTAAGGCGGAGGTTGACAAATTCTTGATTACTGAAGAGCATGTCCCACTTTCACGACCTAATTCACCACCTTTTTTACTGAACATTTATCATCATGTTGAAAAAACGCCCCGACCTGCTTGCTGCCACGAGTGCCTACGGCTAGCATCACGGCCTGCTACGGCCTACCTACGATCTCCTACGACCTCGTGACGGCCATGCTGCGAGTATGAGTCAAGGGCAAACTCGGCAGAGGTGGTGAATTAGGTTGTGAAAGTGGGACAGGCCCTTGAGGGTGTCAGGAGAACGGAGTGAGGAGGGAGTGATAGATCAGCCATGATTGAATGGCAGACTCCAGACAAGATGGGCTGAATGTACCCTGACTGCAGAATCAGGCGGAACGCAACATTTTCATCAAAGACAAGCATCTTCTATTTTACTGCTGCCAATTGCTTTGTACCAGTGAGCGGCCCACATGTTCCTCCCTCTCCCACAGACCAAAGGCAGCCTGCCAACTCATTAATAAGCACCACCTCTCTCTCTCTCTCTCTCTCTCTCGCTCTCTCTCTTGCTTAATTGGCACCAATTTGTGCTGATCTGCAAATGAGTGGAATAATGTTTCAGGACATCCTGGGGCGGCCGACATCTTGAAGACTGATCTGAAAGGTCTGCTCCTGCAGTGAGCTGAAAGAGTGCCTGCCGACTGTTGGAGAGAAACGAGGCCTCGTTGGCACACACCTAGAGCGCCAATTAAAAATCGCTCACTGAAATCTTTGACTGGGCAGAAAAAACACAACTTTGAACAAAAGAAGCAGTCGGCTGAATGATTGAATGGCAGTTGCGGGTCGAAGGGCCGGATGGCCTACTCCTGCCCCTATTGTCTATTGTCTATAATATATTTTGTAAATCGCCCATATTTATAGCTTCCTATAAATCCCATCCGCCACGTTTGTTGGAATAGGCAAATCACCCTGGACCATCGGTGATTTGGAGATGAATCTCCGAGATACATTTACAACCAACTAAACTGTGAGGGAATCACAATGGTTGTGTAAAAATAAAATCACAGACTGGTAAGATGCATCTGTAGGACGGAACTACAGATGCTTGTTTACGGCGGAGATAGACACAACGTGCTGGAGTAACTCTTTTTTTTGTAAAATATTTTTATTAGAAGTAATTACATATTAAGAGGAAATATAAAATCCAATTAAAATATTATCGTTACATACATTCTTAATATTTTTAAAATTTACAATCAATCTTATTTGTACTTCTATAATTTTCTTTTTATTTTATAGCAGTAGGAAATAAAAACAGAAAAAGAGGGAAAAAAAAGAGAGATAAACTAATTGAGTGGAATATTAAACAAGATATTCTTCATTGGAGACATATTTATGATCTATTGTCTATAATTCTTCATCCATTCATACATTCAGGTTCCGTCATGGCTTCGAACTGGACCATCTTGACCCTTTAAATATTCAATAAATGGAGACCATATTCCTCTGAATTGGTCCAGCCTGTCCATCAGGGCAAGCCTTAATCGTTCCAAGTGCAATGTCTCCGACATTTCTGTAATCCACATTTTAGTTGTCAACAATGATAACTCTGCGAGTCAGGCAGCATCTCTGGAGAGATGGAAGGGGTGATGTTTCGGGTCGTGTCTGAAGATGTGTGGGCTGAACGTGCAGGAAGGAACTGCAGGTGCTGGTTAAAACCGCAGACAGACACAAAATGCTGGAGTAACTCAGTGGGACAGGCAGCATCTCTGGAGCGAAGGAATGGGTGACGTTTCGGGTCGAGACACTTCTTCAGACTCTATTAGTAAATAAATAAGTTTATTCTACAAATAAATAACATTTCTGAAGAAGGGTCTCGACCCGAAACATCACCCATTCCTTCTCTCCAGAGATGATGCCTGTCCCGCTGAGTTACTCCAGATTGAACCCGGGTCTCCAGCTGGTAGGATCATCGGATGAATCCTCATGCCAAATTTTTGCTGAACTCCAAAACCCTCCCGAAGGCGGAAGATGTGTGTGCCTGTCTGGTGTACGCTCAAATCTTGGGAATTCAAATGAAATGGCTTGCCAGTCCAAGGGTTCTAGATGTGAGAAAGGCCTCCAGCAATAGGAGCCCACGTCAGGGGATCCAGCATCGGCAATGATGCCAAGGGCTGAGACGTTGCCATGTATGCTTCAGATCTTGTTTGTTTCAGATCATCCGTGACATTATTCATGTCTCTCTGAAGTCCGTGTAACAGGTAGAAACTTTTTCCTGGAGCTTCCGTCTACAAGACGACAAGCTGTTCCATACATCATAAAACGGCACGGTGGCGCAGCGGTAGAGTTGCCGCCTTACAGCGAATGCAGCGCTGGAGACACGGGTTCGATCCCGACCACGGGCGCTGTCCGTACGGAGTTTGTTCGTTCTCCCCGTGGGTTTTCCCCAAGATGTTCGGTTTCCTCCCACACTCCAAAGACGTACAAGTTTGTAGGTTAATTGGCTTGGTGTAATTGTAAACTGTCCCCAGTGTGTGTAGGATAGTGTTAGTGTGCGAGGACCGCTGGTTGGCACGGACCCGGTGGGCCGAAGGGCCTGTTTCTGTGCTGCACCTCTAAACAAAACTAAACTTATCTGCTCTGACGTTCAGTGTAGCTCTGCAAACATTTCTGTACGGTACAAACAATATCATCAGTCTCAAGAAGGGTGTCGACTCGAAACGTCACCTATTCCTTCGCTCCATAGATGCTGCCTCGCCCGCTGAGTTTCTCCAGCACTTTTGTCTACCAACAAGATTTTCTCTGCATTTGAATACTCATACCTCTTTATATTCTTCATGTTTAGTTAAGTTTAGTTATTTTAGTTCAGAGATTCAGCGCGGAAACAGCCCCTTCGGCCCAACGGGTCCGCGCGGATGAGCGATCGCCCCGTACACCAGCACTATCATACACTCACTAGGGATAATCTGCAATATTTAATATTGACCGACAAACCTGTTTGTCTTTGGAGTGTGGGAGGAAACCGAAGCTCCCGGAGAAAACCCACGTGGTCACGGGGGGAACGCACAAAGTCCGTACTGACAGCACCAGTAGTCGGGATCGAATCCGGGTCTCTGGCACTTTAAGGCGGCAACTCTACCGCTGCGCCACCGTGCCGCACTTCTTTATGTGTTGTTTAGTTATTTTAGGTTCGAGATACAGCGTGGAAACAGGCCCTTCGGCCCGACGAGTCCCTGCCGACTAGAGGGACACGAGACATATGAAAGAGGCACTTTCATTCTTACGTTCTATGTACCGTCGCATACCTCCAGTTTCCCTCTCCCCGGACTCTCAGTCTGAAGAAGAGTCTTGACTCAACACCGTACCTATTCCTTTTCTCCAGACATGCTTCCTGACCCGTTGAGTTACCCCAGCACTCTGTGCCTATCTGGCCACAGATAGCTTGGCGCTCTGAGATTTATGGGCTTCAGAAGGGCAATCTTTTCACAGAATTCACCTTTTACTGCTTTTAGATTGAACTGGAAACTCAGATAGATTAGTGGCGCCTCTGCTTTGTGAATTGTCGATAGCATCAGTCAGGAAATGATTTGAGAAGACACATCTTGGAGATTATTTCAACAGAAGGCACGTCAGTCTGACTGATACCATCAGGGCAACTTTATTATGAGATGATTTTATCTCTAAAGTTAGCAAATAAGACTGAACAGACGAGATTTTGGGGCGGCACGGTGGCGCAGCGGTAGAGTTGCGGCCTCACAGCTCCAGAGACCCGGGTTCGATCCCGACTACGGGCGCTGTCTGTACGGAGTTTGTACGTTCTCCCCGTGACCTGCGTGGGTTTTCTCCAGGATCTTCGGTTTTCTCTCACACTCCAAAGCCGTACAGGATTGTCGGTTAATTGGATCGGTAAAATTGTAAATTGTCCCTAGTGTGTGTGTAGGGTAGTCTTATGGGCCTGTTGAAAAATGTTCGGCGACAGTACCGACAATTTGGGCTGTCGTAGGTTGTCGCCAGGTGTCATAGGTTTGTCGCCAGGTGCATTCATAGGTTGTCGCCAGGTGCATTCCATTGTCCTAGTCGCTAGCAGTCGCCTAAAAAATCGCCAAAGTGGGACAGGCCCATTAGTGTGCGGGGATCAGCTTGGACTCAGTGGGCTGAAGGGCCTGTTCTTGCGCTGTATCTCTAAAATAAACTAAACTAAAAAATATAGGTGTATGCATTTATAGACAATAGACAATAGGTGCAGGAGTAGGCCATTCGGCCCTTCGAGCCAGCACCGCCATTCAATGTGATCATGACTGATCATCCCCAATCAGTACCCCGTTCCTGATTCTCCCCATATCCCCTGACTCTGCTATCTTTAAGAGCTCTATCTAGCTCTCTCTCTTGAAAGCAGCCTCGACCGCCCTCTGAGAATTCCACAGACTCACAACCGTCTGATTGAAAACATTTCCTCATCTCCGTTCTAAATGGCTTACCCCTTATTCTTAAACTGTGGCCCCTGGTTCTGGACTCCCCCAACATCGGGAACGTGTTTCCTGCCTCTAGCCTGTCCAAATCCTTAATAATCTTATATGTTTCAATAAGATCCCCTCATATCCTTCTAAACTCCAGAGTGTACAAGCCCAGCCGCTCTATCCTCTCAGCATATGACAGTCCCACCATCCCTAAATTAACCTGGTGAACCTACGCTGCACTTCCCTCAATAGCAAGAATGTCCTTCCTCAAATTTGGAGACCAAAACTGCACACAATACTCCAGGTGTGGTCTCACTAGGGCCCTGTACAACTGCAGAAGGACCTCTTTGCTCCTTTAGGTAGTAGAGTGCAGGGAGGTCACATCAGCTGGCATTGAGGGGGAACCATTACAGAGGGGATTGGGAGCCACTCCGGTAGAACGAACATGTGGGAATCCGGACTTTGAACCCAATTATTTAGCGCCACGCATGACAGAGCCAGCATTATTAAATTCAAAATGAATTTCACAGTGTAATGTTCAATTGCAGACATGACAATAAATATCCATTGAGCCATTGAATCATTATTGCAAAATAGACACAAAACGTCGGGGTAACTCAGCGGGACAGGCAGCATCACTGGAGAGAAGCAACGGGAGGCGTTTCGGGTCGAGACCCTTCATCAGACTGAGAGTCGGGGGAGTGGGCGGGACAGAAATGAAATGCAGTCGGAGACTGTCAGACTGGTCGGAGAACTGGGAAGAGGGAGGGAATGGAGAGAGAGGGTTAAGCAAGGGTGACTTGAGCCAAAACTATTTACATCCTAGAAGGGTCTCGACCCGAAGCGTCACCCATTCCTTCTCTCCAGAGATGCTGCCTGTCCCGCTGAGTTACTCCAGCATTTTGCATCTACAATTTAAACCAGCACCTGCATTTTCCTTCCAACGCAGTCCGAATCATTATTCCAATGTGGACAATAAGGAGAGTGCAAGGTTTGCCGCACAGCCTCTTATCCTGAAGGGCACCCTTAAAGTGGCAATTCCCATCGGGGGAGAGAAAAAGACACAAAGTGCTGGAGTAACTCAGCGGCTGCACTGTGTGATGTTCAGCAGCCATGAGGTGCTTTTGCACCTTCAGTGTAAACGCAGACACAAAGTGCTGGGTTAACATGCTGACCGAAGGGCCTGTCGCACTTGGGCATCATTTGCACGTCACGCAGGTGGCGCGCGAAGATTTTGTGAATCCCAAAATCCTGGGCGCCGGGCGCTTCACTGCCTCCGCGCCACCACGTCTCACCAAGCGGCAAACGCACGTAATGCACGCTGTGCGTGACGCGTAAATAATGTTGCGTAAATAACGCCCAAATAACCCCCAAGTGGGACAGGCCCTTTACGCCAGCACTTCGCGCCTTCTTTTGTAAACCAGCATCTGCAGTTTCTTGTGTCCAGATGTTCATTCAGTAAGTGGTGGGAGCAGAATGAGGCCATTCGGCCACTCAATTCTACTCCGCCATTTGATCCATGGCTGATCCATCTCTCTCTCCTATCACCAACACAGAGGCAACATCAATGCAAGATTATTGTATTTTAAAGCTGTGTTGAAGACATATATTTGTGGTGCGTCGCAGCTGAGAAGCGCAGCAAAACAGAACATGGCTTGGTGGTAGTATGATGATTCATAGAAACACAGAAACATAGACAATAGGAGGAGGCCATTTGGCCCATCGAGCCAGCACCGCCATTCATTGTGATCATGGCTGATCAGTACCCTGTTCCTGCCTTCTCCCCATATCCCCTGACTCCGCTATCTTTAAGAGCCCCACCTAGCTCTCTCTTGAAAGTATCCAGAGAACCGGAGCTTGACTCTCCCCTGACTCTCAGTCCGAAGAAGAGTCTCGACCCGAAACGTCGCCCATTGCTTCTCTCCAGAGACGCTGCCTGTCCCTCTGAGTTACTCCAGCTTTTTGTGTCTATCTTCGGTCTAAACCAGCATCTGCAGTTCCTTCCGACACTCCCCGATGGGTGTTATCTCTTCCTTTTACAAAACACTGTTTTAAGAATAAAACAAATCATTTTATTTGAGCCAAGCAAAAGGCTAAATATATGCTGTCAGACGCGACTCTAATGGAATGACACGTCACTATTAGAGATGAATGCCGAGTCGCAGTTTAATTACCCTATTTATGTTACATAAGGCAATTATTATTTGGTGAAATATGAATCTGTCGCTCAAGTTAAATCCACATGTACCAGATGAATATCAAATCTGAACTGAGTGAATAAATGAATAAACATCAGATCACGTTAGATATTAGGTGATGGTCTTCCACACAGTAACGCAACACTGCACATCTGAGCATCTCTCCGAGCTATTACTGCTGTGGCGTTTAACAGGTATGTAGGTCTTCTTTTTATCGAGTCATAGAAACATAGAAAATAGGTGCAGGAGGAGGCCATTCGGCCATTCGAGCCAGCACCGCCATTCATTGTGATCATGGCTGAAGGGACTGTCCCACTGTACGAGCTAATTCAACAGTTCTCCCGAGTTTCCCCCGATTCGAACTCGGAGAATTACGGAAATGGCCGCTCGGAGTACTCAGGGCTCTCGTGGACATTTTTCAACATGTTTAAAAATCTTCACGAGTCTTCACGAGCTTACCGTGTTTCCCAAGTACCTGCCGTCAGCGTTACGAGCCGCTGAGAGACGTCCTGAGCTCCGACGTACCCGCATGTACATTCTACGTGCTTACCACGAGTTTGATTTTTTTTTAAACTCGGGAGAGCTCTTGAATTACCTCGTGCAGTGGGACAGGCCCTTGATCGTTCCAAATCAATAACCCGTGCTTGCCTTCTCCCCATATCCCTTGACTCCACTAGCCCCTGGAGATCTATCTAACTCTCTCTTAAATCCATTCAGTGATTTGGCCCCCACTGCCCTTCTGTGGCAGGGAATTCCACAAATTCGCAACTCTCTGGGTGAAAAGGTTTTTTCTCACCTCAGTCTTAAATGGCCTCCCCTTTATTCTAAGTGTGGCCCCTGGTTCTGGTCTCGTCCAACATTGGGAACATTTTTCCTGCATCTAGCTTGTCCAGTCCTTTTATAATTTTATATGTCTCTATAAGATCCCCCTCATCCTTCTAAACTCCAGTGAATACAAGCCTAGTCTTTTCAATCTTTCCTCATATGACAGTCCGGCCATCCCAGATCGTGAACCTACGCCGCACTCCTCAATCACCTTGAGTCCACACACAAGATGGCGAGCGATTACGTTTCGGGTCGAGACCCTTCTTCAGGAGAAGCTGGAGTAACTCAGCGGGAAGGAATAGGTGACGTTTCGGGTCGAGACCCTTCCAGGGTCTCGACCCGAAACGTCGCCTATTCCTTCGCTCCGTAGACGCTGCCTCACCCGCTGAGTTAATTTAACATTTTTTGTCTATCTTAAATATTTCTCTTGAAGGAGAGGTTCTTTGCTGATTGATTAAGGACCCAGATTGTGTGCGAGAAGGTCAAAGCTATGAGTGAACCCAGCTGTAGCGTCCACAACAATCACAGCTGCTCTTAAACACTGAAGAAAGCGAATGGCATGTTGGCCTTTCTAACAAGAGGAATCGAATATAGGAGCAAAGAGGTCCTTCTGCAGTTGTACAGAACCCTAGTGAGACCACACCTGGAGTATTGTGTGCAGTTTTGGTCCCCTAATTTGAGGAAGGACATTCTTGCTATTGAGGGAGTGCAGCGTAGGTTTACAAGGTTAATTCCCGGGATGGCGGGACTGTCATATGCTGAGAGAATGGAGGGGCTGGGCTTGTACACTCTGGAGCTTAGAAGGATGATAGGGAATCTCATTGAAACAGATAAGATTGTTAAGGGCTTGGACACACCAGAGGCAGGAAACATGTTCCCGATGTTGGGGGAGTCCAGAACCAGGGGCCACAGTTCAAAAATAAGGAGTAAGCCATTTAGAACGGAGGCGAGGAAACACTTTTTCTCACAGAGAGTGGTGAGTCTGTGGAATTCTCTGCCTCAGAGGGCGGTGGAGGCCGGTTCTCTGGATGCTTTCAAGAGAGAGCTAGATAGGGCTCTTAAAAATAACGGAGTCAGGGGATATGGGGAGAAGGCAGGAACGGGGTACTGATGAGGGATGATCAGCCATGATCACATTGAATGGCGGTGCTGGCTCGAAGGGCCGAAGGACCTACTCCTGCACCTATTGTCTATGGTTTATGAACTTATTGCTGCCGCTCAGCTCTCAGCATTCTCTGGGCCTGCTGCCAAAGGCTTCGCACCAACTGGAGCATTCTAGCAACGAGATCTCGTGACTCTGACAGCCCAGACCTTTCCCACTGTCTCTATTTACCTTTGCCGTTCGGGCGTGCCAAGAGTCAAGGACCAGACGACGTATGTTTAAGCTTAGCGGGGAAAGATTTGATAGGAACCTGAGGGGTAACTTTTTCACACAAAGGGTGGTGGGTGTACGGAACCAGCTGTCGGAGGAGGTAGCTGAGACTGGGACTATCACAACATTTTAAAAAAACTTTGGTTTAGTTTAGTTTAGTTTAAAGATACAGCGCGGAAACAGGCCCTTCTGCCCACCGTATCCGTGCCGACCAGCGATCTCCACTTTGTACATTTACACCAAGCCAATTAACCTACATACCTGCACGTCTTTGGAGCGTGGGAGGAAAGCGAAGATCTCGGTGAAAACCCACGCAGGCCACGGGGAGAGCGTACAAACTCCGTACAGACAGCGCCCGTAGTCAGGATCGAACCCGGGTCTCTGGCGCTGCATTCGCTGTATGGCTGCGCCACCTTGACCGGTAAATGGATAGGACAGGTTTAGAGGGATATGGGCCAAATGCAGACAGGTGGGACTAGTGTAAATGGGGCACGTTGGTTTAGTGCAGGAAGGAACTGCAGATGCTGGTTTAAACCGAAGACAACACACAAAATGCTGGAGGAACTCAGCGGGACAGGCAGCATCTCTGGAAAGAAGGAACAGATGACGTTTCGGGTCGAGACCCATCTTCAGTCTGGAGTTTTATCAGTTTAGTTTACTGACATGTGTACCGAGGTACAGTGAAAAGCTTTTGTCGCGTGCTATCCAGTCAGCAGAAAGACAACACATGATTACAATGGAACCATCTACAGTGTACAGACACATGAAAAGGGAATAAGATTTAGTGCAAGGTAAAGCCAGCAAAGGTAGAGCCGATCAAGGGTGGTCCGAGGGTCACCGATTTTATTTTAGTGGACCAAGGCCAGATGGCAACCTTTACACTTCTCAGCCGCTCCATTTGGAACAAGTCCATCAAACCCTTGCAGTCCAGTTTTTCTGTGATAGAGTGGATGTGGAAAGGATGTTTCCACTAGTGGGAGAGTCTCGGACAGGAGGTCGTAATCTCAGAATTAAAGGACGTTAATTTAGGAAGGAGGTGAGGAGGAATTTCTTTGGTCAGAGGGTGGTGAATCTTTGGAATTCTTTGCCACAGAAGGCTGTGGAGGCCAAGTCAGTGGATATTTTTACGGCAGAGATAGATAGATTCTCGATTAGTGCGGGTGGGGAGAAGGCAGGAGAATGGGGTTAAGAGGGAGAGATAGATCAGCCATTAAATGGTGGAGTGGACTTGTTGAGCTGAATAAGGGGTCGGCCATTTAGAACGGAGATGAGGAAACCTTTTCACACACAGAGTTGTGAGTCTGTGGAATTCTCTGCCTCAGAGGGCGGTGGAGGCCGGTTCTCTGGCTACTTTCAAGAGAGAGCTAGATAGGGCTCTTAAAGATAGCGGAGTCAGGGGATATGGGGAGAAGGCAGGAACGGGGTACTGATTGTGGATGATCAGCCATGGTCACATTGAATGGCGGTGCTGGCTCGAAGGGCCGAATGGCCTACTCCTGCACCTATTGTCTATTGTCTATTGTCTATCTCACCAAACCTGTCCTATGCATTTACCTGTCCAACATTTTTTCAAACGTTGGGATAGTCCCAGCCTCAACTACCTCCTCTGGCAGCTTGTTCCATACACCCACCACCCTATGTGTGAGAAAGTTACCCCTCATGTTCCTATTAAAAATCTTCCCCCCTCTCACCTTATACCCATGTCCTCTGATTCCCCTACTCTGGGTAAAAGACTGTGCATTTACCCGATCTAATACCATTTACCTGACATACGTCGTCCTGCACCTATTTTTTAATTGTCTACTGAATGGCCTTATTGTGCTCCTGTCACTTATGATCTTGTGATTCACTGAGTATCCCTGGCCTTAGTTCCAGCTGCTAATTGTTTGCGATTCACATCAGCGCTGGTGAAAAGTATCCAGCCATGTTGGTCAGACACTCCTTCTGAAAAGACGGTCCTGTCTGGCAACAGTGTGTTTGAGTGCACTCGCTCATTCTACCAGCTGGAAAGATGCCCGTGACTATTTTGTAGCCTGCTTGTAGGTGATAAATGTAAATTCACAGCTTTCCCGATAGTTTCTAATCTACATGTAAAATGAAACAGTGCAGAAAGACAGTTTTTCTTTAATCAGAGGAAACTCATTTATTTCCTGCACGTAGTTCCTGAAGCATTGAGGTGAGGATATGGCGCGTTGATATGACTGCCATTCATTTTAAATGGCACCTCCTGCCTTTGTTTCAGAATGTGCGTTTAATGTTAATTAACAGCGAGCGGCCTCTGGCACCAACCTCTGCCTCTGTGTCTCGCGAGTGGGCACCATCGAATTATAATCACCAGCCGACAAATATCAGAAACACTGATGAATAACAGCCATTGAGGTGACTAATTAGACAACGGCGCGCAAACAGGCCCTTCGGCCCACCGAGTCTGTGCCGACCAGCGATCGCCCTGTACACTAGCTCTATCCCACACACACACTGGGGACGGTTTTTTTACAACTGTCAATTAACCGACAAACCTGCGCGCCTTTGGAGTGCGGGAGGAAACCGGAGCACCCGGAGACCCCCCAACCCCCCCCCCCCCCCCCACCCACCCCCGTGGTCACAGGGAGAACATGCAAACTCCGTACAGACAGCACCTGCAGTCAGGATCGAATCCGGGTCTCTGGCAATGTTTTTAGAGTGGTACGGTGGCGCAGCGGTAGATTTGCTGCTGCCTCACAGCGCCAGGGACCCGGGATCGATCCCGACTACGTCCCCCCCGTGGCCGCGTGGGTTTTCTCCGGGGGCTCCAGACAAAAATGCTGGAGAAACTCAGCGGGTGAGGCAGCATCTGTGGAGCAAAGGAATTAGTGACGTTTCGGGTCGAGACCATTTTTCAGTCTGAAGAAGGGTCTCGACCCGAAACGTCACCTATTCCTTCGCTCCACAGATTCTGCCTCACCCGCTGAGTTTCTCCAGATTTTTTGTCTATCTTAACGATAGAATAGGTTATGTTCGTTGTACGGTGGGATTGATGTTTATACCTCTGGAGAACATTGGTCATGTGCATGGCAAGTGAAAAGCAATTGTAACAGTGCACCCAGGCCTGGGATTTATTCAACTCTAATGGATGTACCCCGTCAACCTGCAGTTACTTTGATGGGGGGACTTATGTAACTCGTCTTGTGATCGATTGAAAAGGAATTGAAAGAGAGAAATGAGCTCCTACACTGAATGAATTGCTACCTCTTGGAAAAAGGATTTAAGTTCCTCTGCTTGAGTCATAGTGATACAGCGTGGAAACGGGCCCTTAGGCCCAACTTGCCCACACCGGCCAACATGTCCCATCTACACTAGTCCCACCTGCCCGCGTTTGGTCCATATCCCTCCAAACCTGTCCTATCCATGTACCTGTCTCTGTTCCTTAAATCATGGGATAGTTACCCAGCCTCAACTACCTCCCCCGGCAGCTCGTTCCATACACCCACCACCCTTTGTGTGAAAAATGTACACCTCAGATTCCTATTAAATCGTTTCCCCTTCGCCTTGAACCTACTGCATGTCCTCTGGTCCTCGATTCACCTACTCTGGGCAAGAGACAGCGTGAGCTGATGCAGCTTTAGTTGACGGGTCTGCATTAGTTTGAAGTTAGTTCAAATACCTGTTGTAAGTTTGTGCCCAATCCAGAAAACCTCTCCCATTTCCGTCTCTCGGGCAATCCATATCTTGTCTCCATACTCCATGCTAATCATTCCTCAGCGGGCTGTTCAGCAAGTGGATGGTCATATAGTTAGGGGCGCAACGTCGGCACAGCAGGTAGAGCTGCTGCCTCACAGCACCAGAGACCCGGGTTCGATCCTGAAGCCGAGTGCTGTCTGTACGGAGTTTGTATGTTCTTCCCGTGACACGCGTGGGTTTTCTCCGGGTGCTCTGGTCTCCTCCCACACTTCAAAGACGTGCAGGTTTGTTGGTTAATTGGCATCGGTAAGAACTTGTAAATTGTCCCCGGTGCTTAGTATGGTACTAGTGTACGGGGTGACTGCTGGTTGGCGCAGACCCGTTGGTCTGACGGGCCAGTTCGGTGCTGTATCTCTCAACTAAAACTATAATGTAAAACGGCATATACAATCTCACTCTATTCCTCTTTAGTTTTTCGATTTATATTTTTCCAACTTTAGAGATATAGCGTGGAAACGGGCTCTCGGCCCACCGGTTTGCACAGCCCAGCGATCGCCCGTGCACTAGTTCTATCCTGTACACCGGGGACAGTTTACAAAGGTCAAATAACCTACAAACCTGCATGTCTTTGCAATGTAGGAGGAAATCGGAATGCCCGGAAACGAAAACGAGTGCCCGGAAAAAAAACCCGGTAAGACCCACGCGGGTCACAGGGATAATGTACAAACTCCATGCGGATGGCACCCGTAGTCAGGATCGAACCCGGGTCTCCGGCGCTGTGAGGCAGCTACTCTACCGCTGCGCCACCGTGCCTCTTCTCTAGTGGCTGGCATCGGCTTGCGGGCAGGAATGGGTTGGCAATAAATAGTAGTCTAACCACGGGCATCCACATCCTATAATTTAGTTGGATTTATTGCCACGTGTACCGAGCTACAGTGAAGATTTGTTGTTGTTGCGTGCTAACCAGTCAGCAGAAGGACTATACGTGATTACAATCGAGCCGTCCGCAGTGTACAGATACAGGATAAAGGGAATAACGTTCAGTGCATGTAAAGTCCAGTGGGTCTCCAATGAGGTAGATGGGAGGTCCGGACCGCTCTCTGGTTGGTGGTAGGATGGTTCAGTTGCCTGATAACAGCTGGGAAGAAACTGTCCCTGAATCTGGAGGTGTGCGTTTTCGCCCTTCTGTACCTCTCGCCTGATGGGAGAGGGGGAGAAGCAACTGAGATGGTCAAAGGTTACGGGGAGAAGGCAGGAGAAGAATGAGAATGGATGGAGAGGGAAAGATTCTTGATTAGATTCTTTCTGAGTGCGGGCGTCTGGTGTTATGGGAAGAAGGCGGGAGAATGGGGTTCGGAGGGAGAGATAGATCGTCCATGACGAATGGCGGAGAACGCTCGATGGGCCGAATGGCCTCATTCTGCTCCAATGCCATCATGGTCTTGTGAAAGAGACATTTTATTCACTAATATTCAATATAGTACCTGAAACGTATCTTGCCTGCCATCGCAGCTTTGAAGTAAAGGATTTTGATCTCTATCTTTAATCTAAATAAAAGAGACACTAAATGATTATCAGTCCCATCACCTGGTAGATGTGTGCATTATTTGTCTCCGTGTCGGCGTTCTGTTCCCACTCAGCAAATAGATTGCAGATTGAGGCTGCATTAATACAAATGACAGCACACACAGCTCTTGTGAAGACAACATCTTGTCTCCAGAGTGTGATCAACCTCACCATGTAAATTCCCACATGCTGGGTAGGAGCTGCAGATGCTGGTTTAAAGTGAAGGTAGACACAAACATAGAAACATAGAAACATAGACAATAGGTGCAGGAGCAGGCCATTCGGCCCTTCGAGCCAGCACCGCCATTCAATGTGGTCATGGCTGATCATCCAACTCAGTATCCTGTACCTGCCTTCTCTCCATTCCCCCTGATCCCTTTAGGCACAAAGGCCACATCTAACTCCCTCTTAAATGTAGCCAGTGATCCAATGATCCTTCTTAAATGTAGCCAACAAAAGGCTGGAGTAACTCAGCGGGGACAGGCTGCATCCTCTGGGGAGAAGGGACGGGTGAGAGAAGGGTCTCGACCCGAAACGTCACCCATTCCGCCTCTCCCGAGACGCTGCCTGACCCGCTGAGTTACTCCAGCATTTTGTGTCCATCTTCCCACTTACTAGGTCGTGCTGATTAAGAAGCCAACATTGGGTCTGAATGTACCAAACGGTAAGGAAGGGTTAGGAGGGAGAGACAGATCAGCCGTGATTGAATGGCGGAGTAGACTTGATGGGCCGAATGACCGAATTCTGCTTCTTGAACTTATGAAAGTATCTAATCAGGAATCTTTCTTTGACAGCTTTGTTATTCCCGCAAGCTCGCTGCCGGATTTGTGTGTGTGTGTGTGTGTGTGTGTGGTTTTATTTTAACCACCATTTGGAAGCTAAACCATTCAGGGAAGGTTTGATCTCTAATGCGGATTACTAAACCCTTCAGCTGGAAGCTGCACATCTCTGATAACTGCACTCGTTTTTTACATCGTTCACCAAGATCTCTGTCGGGGGCCTGAGAAAAAAATATCCTTCCGAGAAACCCTTTGTTCTCCCGATTTGAAATCAAAGTCCACATGGTATTACTGTGCTGGCGGCAACGTTTAATCATTTGTTACCACGCCAGGCAGCACATTGGGTGCGAAGCGAGCTAAACCCGCGTCGAATGTACGACCTTGAACGGAAAGCTGGCAGGTGTGATGGGAGACGTTTTTTTTTTGTCCTAATCTAACAGCTCGCGTGAGTCTCAAATCAAGTCAGTTCTCGCAGTCTTAATACAAGTCCTAAAGAGACCAGTTATAATTCACTAATTGACAGAATACTGAATAATCAAACTCGGACAGATCCGACTTGAAGGGTGGACTGGGAAATCAGAATGTTGCAATTCTGCAGCAGGGAACGTTTCTCTTTTGATTCAACTCTGTTTTTCTGTTTAGAAGGATCTTTGTTATTTTGGCATAACATCCAGTCTTTGTTTAGCTTAGTTTAGAGATACAGCGTGGGAAGCAGGCCCTTTGGCCCCTTGCCGACCAGCGACCCCTCCCCATGTGTACCACTGTCCTACACACACTGTCCTACACACACACACAATTTACAATCTCCAATTAACCAAGCAGCCTCCACGCCTTTGGAGTGTGGGAGGAAACCGGAGCACCCGGACAAAACTCGCAGTGACAACGTGCAAACTCCGTACAGACAGCACCCGTAGTCAGGATTGAACCCGGGTCTTTGGCGCTGTCAGGCAGCAGCTCTACGCTGCACCACCATGCAGCCCTCTTGCTTTATCTTATTTGAATGTTTTCTGGCGTCCGTGCACTAAAGAGATGAGGAGGGATTTCTTTAGTCCGAGGGTGGCAAATCCGTGGGATTCATCGCCACAGACGGCTGTGGAGGCCAAGTCAATGGATATTTTTAAGGTAGAGATAGATAGATTCTTGATTAGTACGGGTGTCGGGGGTTACCGGGAGAAGGCAGGAGAATGGGGTTGAGACGAGGAATAGATCAACGACGAATTAATGGCAGACTTGATGGTCCGAATAGCCTCCTTCTGCTCTGATGACGTGAACTAATGCAATATTTACCTGAAAATGTAAAAAATTGCCGGTGTGGTTAAACGTCTCGGTCACCTCGGGCTGATCATCCCCAATCAGTACCCCGTTCCTGCCTTCTCCCCATATCCCCCGACTCCGCTATTTTTAAGAGCCCTATCTAGCTCTCTCTTGAAAGCATCCACAGAACCTGCCTCCACCGCCCTCTGAGGCAGAGATGTCCCATCTGCACTAGTCCCACCTGCCTACAATTGGCCCTTATCCCTCTAAACCTGTCCTATCCATGTACTTGTCTAAATGTTTCTTAAACGTTGTGATGGTCCCAGCCTCAACGACCTCCTCTAGCAGCTCGTTCCATACACCCACCACCCTTTGTATGAAAACGTCACCCCTCGGGTTCCTATTAAATCTTTTCCCCTCATGTTGACCTATGACCTCCAGTTGATTGCCCGACTCTGGGTAAAATACTTTTTCTAGAGAATATTTTATGACAGAGGCATAAACCAAACTCTGTAAAGGTTCTGAGCTCCCTTAGTACCATTACATAAGATGATGTCAATTGCATCATAATACTTGTGTTTCATAAATAGATTATACTAGTGCTTTAGAAATAGATGTCATGACATTATCTACATTGATGCAAATGGTTTTTACTTCTTATTAATTTAAACCATGCCGTCTAAATTGAAAATTCCAACTTACTGAAACTTCACAAGACCACACTGGCGCAGCGGTAGAGTTGCTGCCTCACAGCGCCAAAGACCCGGGTTCGATCCCGACGACGGGTGCTGTCTGCACGGAGTTTGCACGTTCTCCCCGTGACCTGCGTGGGTTTTCTCCGAGATCTTCGGTTTCCTCCCACACTCCAGAGACGTGCAGGTTTGTAGGTTAATCGGCTTGGTGTAAATGCAAATTGCCCCTAGTGTGTGTCGGATAGTGTCAGTGTGCGGGGATCGCTGGTCGGCACGGACTCGGTGGGCCGAAGGGCCTGTTTCAACGCTGTATCTCTGAACTATAAACAAAACTAAAAAAACGAAATGGAAATCAGGAATTGCATTTTAAGCCTCGCCTTGAATTTATCTTCAGGTTGTTTGGTTGTGTTATTAAGATGACTTTTATAACCAGAGGAAGTGATTTTCTTTCAAAGGAAGGAATGTCTTAATATCGAGATGAAACATCAACAAAGCAGATGTGGATGATATCAGCCTCACTAATTAGAGTTAAATCTAAAGACTATTTGCTCTCGTGTCACCCTAGAATTGAACCCCGAGATATTTTATGTTCATTTATACCAGTTTGCTCAGATAGTAACGATAAATCTTCTCTCACATGCCCTACATATCTGCTCCCAAAGTGCATCGAGTCATAAAGTGATACAACGTGGTAACAAGCCCTTCGGCCCACCTTGCTAACCGGCCAACATGTCCCAGCTACACCAGTCCCACCCGCCTGCGTTTGGCCCACATCCCTCCAAACCCGTCCTATCCATGTACCTGTCTAACTGTTTCTTAAATGTTGGGATAGACCCAGCCTCAACTACCTCCTCTGGCAGCTCGTTCCATACACCCACCACCCCTTTGTGTGAAAGCGTTACTCCTCAGATTCCTATTAAATCATTCCCCCCCTCACCTTAAACCGATGTCCTCTGGTTCAAGATTCCCCTACTCTGGGCAAGAGACTCTGTGCGTTACCCAATCTATTCCATTTCATACATAGATTTATACAGAGTTCCAGGATATTCAGTCACTGATGGTGAAGGAACAGGGAGATGTTTGCATGTCAGAATGGCAAGACTGGGAGGGATCCTGTCAGTGTAGTCTTCCCAAATACTTGTTACCCTCTGGGCCCTATGCGAGTCCACCCCAACTATCAATCACCCATTCACACTATGTGTAGGAAGGAACTGCAGATGCTGGTTTACACCGAAGATAGACACAAGGTGCCGGAGTAACTCAGCGGGTCAGGCAGCATCTCTGGTGACGTCACCCATTCCTTCTGTCCCAAAGTTGCTCCTGTGCTCCTGAGTTACTCCGGCACCTTGTGTCCACCTATTCACACTAGTTCTATGTTATCCCCCTTTCGCATCCACTCGCAACACATTAAGGGCAATTTACAGTGGGCCGATTAACCTACAACCCCACACGCCTTTGGGATGTGGGGAGCAAAAATGTACAGGTTTGGCGGTTAATCAGCTTTGGTAAAAATTGTAAATTGTCCCTAGTGTGTAGGATGGCGCTAGTGGACGGGGTGAGCACTGGTCAGAGCAGAATCGGTGGGCTGAAGGACATCTTTCTGCACCGCACTGTATCACGAAAGTCGAAAGAAACTGGAGAGGCCAGAGGAACCCCACGCTGCCACAGGGATAACTTGCAAACTCCACACAGACAGTACCCGTGGTCGGGATTGCACCCGGGTGGCTGGCGCAGTGCCGCAGCAGCTCCACCAGCTGTGCCTCCGTGCCGCCCGCAGTGTTAGGGGCAAGCCATTAGAACGGAGATGAGGAAACGCTTTTTCTCACAGAGAGTGGTGAGTCTTATAAACTCTAGCGAGTACAGACCCAGTGCCGACAAACGCTCATCATGGGTTAACCCACTCATTCCTGGGATCATTCTTGTAAACCTCCTCTGGACCCTCTCCAAGCCGCACATTCTTCCTCAAAAATATCCAGATATGGGGCCCAAATTTGCTCGCAATATTCCAGATGCGGCCTGACCAGCGCCTTATAGAACCTCAGCATTGCACCCCTGTTGTTGTATACAAGCCCTCATGAAATAAATGCTTTCTTTATTACCAATACCTATGTAGGCAGTGGTTGTAGAGGTGGGTGGATGTAGGGACTGGAGTGGAACCAACCACATGCCAATGGCAGGCTCTATCAACCATGTTCCCAAATAGAGGTGAACATAGACACCAGAAACTGCAGATGCTGGTTTACCAAAAAAAAGCCCCAGTTTGTGGAGTATCTCGGCAGGTCAGGCAGCATCTTAGTTTAGTTCTGAGCTACAACATGGAAACAGTCCCTTTGGCCCACCGAGTCCGTGCCGACCAGCGATCACCCCATACTCTAGTTCTATCCAACACACACTAAGGACAATGTACAGAAGCCGATTAGCCTACAAACCTGCACTTGTTTGGAGTGTGGGAGGAAACCGGTGCACCCGGTGAAAACCCACGCAGGTCACGGGGAGAACGTACAAACTCTGTGCAGACAGCACCCGTCGTCAGGATCGAACCCGGATCCCTGGCGCTGTGAGGCAGCGACTCTACCACTGTGCCACCGTGCCTCACCGACATTTCAAGTCGGGATCCTTCTTTGAGTTGCTAAACCCCTTGACAAGGAAGAAGACTTCATGACAGGGAACCAAAATCCTGATCAAAGATTTAGGCTTTTCAGTGCAAGAGTACGATAAGAACGGCTGTCAGCGGTTATGGGGAGAAGGCAGGAGAATGGGGTTAGGAGGGAGAGATAGATCAGCCATGATTGAATGGTGGAGGAGATCTGATGGGCCAAATAGCTACTATCCCTAATGACCTTATAACCTTTTGACAACTGCCCCCTTCTGAACCCTGCACCTCTGGATATATTGACATAGATGGGTAGCCACATTGATTCACAGGATTAATACTGAGACATTAAGAGTTAAGTTATGAGTGCAGTGGACTGGGTGAATACAAAATTCTGAGGGCCTGAAACTAAACAAGGTCATTTTGATAGAGATAAAAAAAAATAATCGATAAGTTTAAATGCAATGAAATTACTTCGTCCAAAGGGGGATCCGGAGGCAGAATTATAAACCAGGGCCAAGCTATCGAGCAGAATAATAATGCGTTTTTTTGTCAAATAAATGGTAGATTAAATGTGAAAATAAATCTCCTCTCCAAACAGTTACATACTCTGGCTCAATTAAAACCGCAACCAATAGGTTTTGTTTGGCAACTTATTAAAAGCGCGAAGAAGAAAATGATGTATGGTTGGAGACGAGAGGAAACACAGATGCTGGAATCTTGCGTAGAATGAAAAGCGCTGGAGTAACAGCAGGTCAGGCAGCGTTGGGCGGCACGGTGGCGCAGCGGCGGAGTTGCTGCATTACAGCGCTTGCAGCGCCAGAGACCCGGGTTCCATCCCCACTACGGGTGCTTGTCTGTACGGAGTTTGCGCGCTCTCCCCGTGACCCGCGTGGGTTTTCTCCGGGTGCTCCGGTTTCCTCCCACATTCCAAAGACCTGCAGGGTTGTAGGTTGATTGGCATCAGTAAAAATTGTAAATTGTCCCTAGAGTGTAGGATAGTGTTTGTGCACAGGGATCGCTGGTTGACGCGGACTCAGTGGGCCGAAGGCCCTGATTCCACGCTGTATCGCTAAAGCAAAGTAGGTCCGGCAGCATCTCTGGAGTTTAATTTAGTTCAGCGATACAGAACCGAAACAGGCCCTTTGGCCCCCTGAGTCCGTGCCGAGCAGCGATCACCTGTACACTAGCGCCATCCTACACACTACGGGATTGTTTAAAATCTTTACCAAAGCCAATTAAACCTGTACGTCTTTGGAGTGTGGGAGGAAACCGGAGCACCCGGAGAAAACCCACGCGGGTCACGGGGAGAAGGTAGAATGTTTAAGAAGGAACTGCAGATGCGGGAAAAATCGAAGGTAGACAAAAATGCTGGAGAAACTCAGCGGGTGAAGCAGCGTCTAAGGAGCGAAGGACATAGGAGACCGTAGAAACTCAGTACAGACAGCGCCCGTAGTCAGGATCGAACCGGGCTCCCTGCCGCTGTAAGGCAGCAACTCTACCGCTGTGCCACCACAAAGATGGCAGACATCGATACGGGCAAAGGTGGCGGACATGGGTAGGGTCAGGACCCTTCTATGATTGAAGTTGAGTTATAAGCCACAGTCGGAGACAGAATTCAAGGCAGAATGGCCTGCACCATGTCCTGTGCTCCTGCACTGTGATAGAGTTTCGTACGTTTACGTCACGATGAGGCACAGGCTTCATGTATTTTTGAGAAAGTAAATTATTAAGGAGAGCAACATTTTCCGCTTTGATGAGCTAAAAACTGCTTGAAAGGCAGGCCATTGTAGAACTAGCGGGTTGGAAGAGGAATGTTTTACCTCCTACAATGCTGCATGCTGCTCACAGACGAGAGACATCGCTTCACAGTTGTCACGAGCCAATCCCCGTAAGTACTTGAAGTTGTTTTTACATTCAATTGATTTCTGAGCAACAGCACAGTTGGTGAAGCTACCAGGCACTTTATGTACATTAGCTCACTGCAATACAAGCGATGGCTGTGAAAACAACCACTCTCTCAGGAAGAGTTTGAGAAGGAACTGCAGATGCTGGAAAAAATCGAAGGTAGACAAAAATGCTGGAGAAACTCAGCGGGTAAGGCAGCATCTATGGAGCGAAGGAATAGGTGACGTTTCGAGTCAAGACCCTTCTTCAGACTGATGTGGGCGGGGGGGGGACGGGAAGAAGAAAGGAAGAGACGGAGACAGTGGGCTGTGGGAGAGCTGGGAAGGGGAGGGGAATGAGGGACAAAGCAAGGACTACCTGAAATTGGAGAAGTCAATGTTCATACCGCTGGGGTGTAAACTGCCCAAGCGAAATATGAGGTGCTGCTCCTCCACTTTGTGGTGGGACTCTCTCTGGCCATGGAGGAGGCCCAGGACAGAAAGGACTGATTTGGAATGGGAGGGGGAGTTGAAGTGTTTCGCTATGGGTAGTTTATACCCCCAAGCAGTATGAACATTGATTTCTCCAGTTTCAGGTAGTCCTTGCTTTTTCCCTCTTTCCCCTCCCCTTCCCAGCTCTCCCACAGCCTAATGTCTCAGCCTCTTCCTTTCTTCCCCCCCCCCCCCCCACCACCACCCCCACATCAGTCCGAAGAAGGGTCTCGACCCGCAACGTCACCTATTTCCTTCGCTCCGTAGATGCTGCCTCACCCGCTGAGTTTCTCCAGCATTTTTATCTACCCTCTCTCAGGAACAGATATGTTCTGGAAATGTAGATACAATTAGAACTGGGAACCAGAGATGAAAAAAGGAATGCAAGGCCCCCGACACAACTGGTTCTACCCACACCACATGTGAGGCACATACTGTAAATGTGCAGGAAGGAATTGCAGATGCTGCTTTAAATTAAAGATAGACACAAAATGCTGGAGTAACTCAGCAGGACAGGCAGCATCTCAGGAGAGAATGAATGGGTGACGTTTCGGGTCGAGACCCTTCTTCAATAGACAATAGACAATAGGCAATATCTGCAGGAGTCGGCCATCCGGTCCTTCGCCATTCAATGTGATCATCATCCAATCAGTACCCCGTTCCTGCCTTCTCCCCATATCCCCTGTCTCCGCTATCTTTAAGAGCCCTATCTAGCTCTCTCTTGAAAGTATCCCCAGACTGATCACAACATCACTCCGAACGATGTGAAAATTCTCTACCCTAAACATCGCCCGTTCCTTCTCTCCAGAGAGGCTGCCTGCCCCGCTGCGTTACTCCAGCATTTTGTGTCCAGACTCTGTGCGATGCTGGTGATGAAAATGACATTGAATGTGAGGAAAAGCCCACGTTTGCTGTTTGTAAAGTGTGAGCGGTCTCGTGGTTCAGTGCCACAGATGGTGAAGAAATGACAACACTGCGATTCTCATCTTTGGTTAGTGATAAGGCACGTGTCGATGGCAGTGTGTGCAAACCTTGCTGCAAATAGCCACACTGAAGGTATTTATTTGGATCCGAGCCGCAGCTTTGCGAATAGCATTTGCATCATCTCTCTGGCACTGGAGGAGGTGCTGGAGTCATCCGATCTACTGGACTCTCAGCATCAATCTCATGGGCTGGTAGATGGTGGAACTAGCTCTGATAACACAAGCACACGCACACATGCACACTCGAACACACAGGTACACGCGCGCACACACACGCGCACACACGTGCACGACGACACACACATGCACACACACACACACACACGTGCATGGCGACACACACACGCACCCGCACCCACATGCACACGCACGCACACACACGTGCACGGCGACACACATATGCACACTCGAACACACAAGTACACGCGCACACACGCACACATGCACCCACACACGAACACGCACAAATGCACACTCAAACACACAAGTACATGCGCACACACGCACACATGCACCCACACACTCACACGCACAAATGCACACTCAAACACACAAGTGCACGCGCGCACACACACACCTGCAGAACGACACACACACACGTACACATGCACACATGAACACACAAGCACACGCACGAGCGCACACACTCACACTCACACACACACACGTGCCAGGTAGACTGAAGAGAAGGTTATGTGAAGGGGAGAAAAAATTAGCTTATTAAAGTAGATGCAAGATGGATTTATGTCCTAATGTTGTGACACAGGATCAATGGACTATGTGACCTTCTTCTGCTGAATCATTTTATGATCTCTGAGTAGTCGAGCTATTAAAATATGAACAGTCTTAGAAAGTCAATGTGGGGCATTCAGCATCTCCGGAGAGAGAAACAAGGTTCACTTGCACCTCCTCCAACCTCATCCACTGTATCCGCTGTTCCAGGTAGTGGCCTCCTATATATCGGTGAGACCAAGCGTAGACTGGGCGATCGTTTCGTTTAACACCTCCGCTCAGTCCGCCTTGGTTTCCGCGATCTCCCGGTTGCCTAACACTTTAACTCCCCCTCCCATTCCCAATCTGATCATTCTGTCCTGGGCCTCCTCCACTGTCAGAGTGAGGCCCAGCACAAATTGGAGGAACAGCACCTCATATTTCGCCTGGGCAGCTTACAACCCAGCGGTACGAACATTAACCTCTAGTTTCGAGTAACCCTTCAGTTCCGTCTCTCCCTGCCCCCCTCCTCCACCCTAGTTGTCCTGCTAGTTCCACTGTTCACATCGCTTTGTTATCACCTCTTCCACGGTCAACAATGGACCATTGTGGGCTCCACCTTTCTTTGGTCGTTGCGGTCTCGGTGGGCCGAAGGGCCTATTTCCGCGCTGTGTCGCCAAACTAAGAAATTGCAGAGAATTGTAGTCTCTCCTCATTTAAACATTATTTTCAATTTCTTTGAGTTGAGTTGAGGTGAGTTGAGTTTAGAGATACTGCATAGAAACAGGCTCTTTGGCCCACTGAGTCCACACTCGCCATCAGTCGCCCGTTCAGACTAGTTCCAGGTAATCCCAATCTTGCATCCACTCCCTACATGTTAAGACAATTTTATAGAGGGTCAATTAACCCTAAAAACCTGCACGCCTTTGGAGTGTGGGAGGAGTCCGGAGCACCCGGAGGAAAACCCACGCAGTCCCTGGAGAGAACATGTAAACTCCACACGCGCAGCACGCAAGGTCAGAATCGAACCCGGATCTACGGTGCTGTGAGGCAGCAGCGTTTACCAGCTACGCCACCGAGCCGGTCCTACCAAAGTGATGATGGACCTCACATTCTCCCACATTTGCACCCGCCTGCCAATTTTCTGCCTCCCTTCAGACTCTTAGCAGGAACTGAGCTCTTGATTGTCTGTGAATGTTATTCCTAAAGCCCACATTGTAGAAATAAGGAACTGCAGCGTCTGGCTTACACAAAAGAAAACTGTAAAAGTGCTGGAGTAACTCAGCGGGTCAGGCCGCATCTGTGGGGAACATGGATAGGTGACGTTTCACAGAGTGCTGGAGTAACTCAGGGGTCAGGCAGCATCTGCCCTGGAGAACATGGATCATTTCACAGGTGACGCGGGTTTCACAGAGTGCTGGAGTAACTCAGCGGGTCAGGCAGCATCTGTGGAGAACATGGATCGGTGACGTTTCACAGAGTGCTGGAGTAACTCAGCGGGTCAGGCAGCATCTGTGGGGAACACGGACAGGTGACGTTTTTGCTGACTGGATAACACACAACCAAAATGCGTCTCACTGTACCTTGGTGCCCGTGACAATAAAAACTAAACTCAGCTATCCATGTTCTCCCGAGATGCTGCCAGTCGCTCCGAGTCACTCCAGCACTTGTGTCCTTTTCTTCACCAGACGGGCGGCAGGGAGGCGCAGCGGTAGAGTTGCTGCCTTGCAGCATTTACCGAGCCAGAGACCCGGGTTCGATTCCGACTACGGGAGCTGCCTGTGCGGAGTTTGTACGTTCTCCCCGTGGCCTGCGTGGGTTTTCTCCGAGATCTTTGGTTTTCTCCCACACTCCAAAGACGTGTAGGTTTGTAAGTTAATTGGCTGGGTGCAAATGTAAATTATCCCTCGTGTGTGTAGGATAGTGTGAGTGTGCGGGGATCGCTGGTCGGCTAGGACTCGGTGGCCTGAAGGGCCTGTTCCCACGCTGTATCTCTAAACTAAACTGAACTAATTGAGACTAAGACCTTAAGCCATAGGAGCTGAATTAGGCCATTCGTCCCATCGAGTCCATTCTGCCATTCAATCGTGGCTGGACAAAAATGCTGGAGAAACTCAGCGGGTGAAGCAGCATCCATGGAGCAAAGGAATAGGCCTCATTCAATCACGGCCGATCTATTTTCTCCTCTCGACCCCATTCTCCTGCCTTCTCCCTGTGACCTCTGATGCCCATTATTAATTATGAACATATTAGTCTTGGTTTTAAAAATACCCAAATGACTTGGCCACCACAGCCGTCGGTGGCAATGAATTCCATAGATTCACCAGCCTCCGGCTAAACAAATTCCTCCTGGCCCACGTTAATAACTGTTATTTGGTCTGAAGCCCGTACAGTTCTCATATCAATTCAGGTGAAATATCAGGCTCAGTGCTTTATGACTTTATTTAATATGTCTCTATATCCTCTGCAAATTGGTCTACACAGCGATATGTCTCCAAAATAACACGGCGTGTCTCCAGGAAAGAACCTCTTTCTTTCATCCTTTGATTTGTATTGTGTATGTAATAGCATGATGTGGAAATTTCATCTCTTGCATTCGAGTCTAAAGGTTGCCTCGAAAAATAATAGATAAGCAATTGTAATAGATGGGTACATGACAATAAGGCAAACACAACAGATCTTAATGGGATCAAACCAGCAATGAATCTTTGCATCTGCAGATTATGATACCTTCCAAGCCCTCTAAATATATTACAGATGGCTATTGTTCCCCTTTCACTTTTAAACTGACATTGACATATTAGGTTTTGCTGATTGCACTTCACCTATGTTAGGTCGCAGCCTTACAGCGTTCATGCTTTGAGCTGCTGTCAACATATTGTTGAGCAAAAGGGATTAATCCATTGCCCCAGTTCACGACCTCCGCTCGATCCGCAATATCCCGACCCGATCTCCCGGTGGCTCAGCACTTCAACTCCCCCTCCCATTCCCAATCCGACCTTTCTGTCCTGGGCCTCCTCCATGGCCAGAGTGAGTCCCACCGCAAATTGGAGGAGCAGCACCTCATATTTTGCTTGGGTAGTTTACACCCCAGCGGTATGAACATTGACTTCTCCAATTTCAGGTAGTCCTTGCTTTCTCCCTCTTTCCCTCCCCTTCCCAGCTCGCCCACAGCCCACTGTCTCCGCCTATTTCCTTTCTTCTTCCCCCCCCCCCCCCCACCCCCACACCAGTCTGAAGAAGGGTCTCGACCTGAAACGTCACCTATTCCTTCTCTCCATAGATGCTGCCTCTCCCGCTGAGTTTCTCCAGCATTTTGTCTACCTTCGATTTTTCCAGCATCTGCAGTTCTTTCTTAAACAATCATTGCTGCATATAATTGGATTTTGAAACTTAACAGCGTGGAAACAGGCCCTTCGGCCCACCGAGTCCGCGATCCCCGCACGCTAACACTATCCTACACACACTAGGGACAATTTTACATTTACACCAAGCCGATTAACCTACAAACCTGTACGTCTTTGGAGTGTGGGAGGAAACCGACGATCTCGGAGAAAACCCACGCAGGTCACGGGGAGAACGTACCAACTCCGTACAGACAGCGCCTGTAGTCGAGATCGAACCCGGGTCTCTGGCGCTGTGAGGCAGCAACTCTACCGCTGCGCCACCGTGCCGCCCGGTAAGACAAGACAGAAAGTGCTGGAGGAACTCAGTGGGTCAGCAGAAAGAGTGTAGGACGTGGATTCTTTGGGTCGAGACCCTTCTTCAGACCGATTGTAGTAAAGGGGGAGAGAGCTGGATGTGGGTGGGGGAGGGGGGGGGGCAAGGACAGGCAAGTGATATGTGGAAACAGGAAAGGGGGTGGACAAAGGCCAGCGATGAAAGGGAGAGAAAAATAACGGTGATAGATGGACAGATATATATGGACAGATCAAGTCCAGGATAGACCCGTTCTATCTATCTATCTATCTATCTATCTGTCTATCTATCTATCTATCTATCTATCTATCTATCTATCTATCTATCTATCTATCTATCTATCTATCTATCTATCTATCTATCTATCTATCTATCTATCTATCTATCTATCTATCTATCTATCTATCTATCTATCTATCTATCTATCTATCTATCTATCTATCTATCTATCTATCTATCTATCTATCTATCTATCTATCTATCTATCTATCTATCTATTATCTATCCTATCTGCTATCTTTCTCTGCTAAATCTATCTATCTCTGCCATAAAAATATCTACTGACTTGCCCTCTACAGCCGTCTGTGGCAAAGAATTCCACAGATTCACCACCCTCTGACGAAAAAAATCCTCCTCATCGTTCCAAAGGTCATTCCTTTAATTCTGAGGCTATGGCCCAAAACTCCCCCACTAGTGGAAGGATGGAGCCCACAATGCTCCATTGTTGGCTGGGAAGAGGTGATTTGGAAGGGATACAAGGATACGAGCCAGTGAGCGGAAAGACAATACACGATTACAATCGATCCGTCCACAGTGTACAGATACAGGATAAAGGGAATAACGTTTAGTGCAAGATAAAGTCCAGAAAAGTCCGATTAAAGATAGTTTGAGGGTCTCCAGTGAGGTAGATAGTAGTTCAGGACTGCTCTCTGGTTGTGGTAGGATGATTCAGTTGCCTGATAACAGCTGGGAAGAAACTGTCCCTGAATCTGGAGGTGTGCCTTTTTACACTTCTGTACCTTTTGCCCGATGAGAGAGGAGAGAAGAGGGAGTGGCCGGGGTGCGACTGATCCTTGATTATGCTGCTGGCCTTGCCGCGGCAGCGTGAGGTGGAAATGGAGTCAATGGAAGGGAGACACAAAAAGCTGGAGTAGCTCAGCAGGGCAGGCAATAGAAGGGAGGTTGGTTTGTGTGACGGTCTGGGCTGTGTCCACTATAAAGGGCCTGTCCTACTTGCCGATTTTGCTGGCGTCATATCAGTGTTGCCAAACGATTTTGAACATTTCAAAATCCAGTGGCGACAAAAGAAATGTTACGACACTTGAAAAAACACCGGGCGTCAAAATGTAATCACGCCGTGTCATGCGTCATCACGCTGCATCACAACCGCGTATTTTCGGTGACCTGATACATCAGTCAATGATGCTGGCAGTCGCCGAAAAAATCGGCAAGTGGGACAGGCCCTTAACTCCCCTGGAATTCCTCGCAGTCTTGGACGGAGCTGTTCGCAAACCACGCTGCGATGCAGCTCGATAAAATCCCCAGCAGTATGAACATTAACTTCTGCAATTTCAGGTAGTCCCTGCTTTCTCCCTCCTTCCCCTCCCCTTCCCAGCTCTCCCACAGCCCACTGTCTCCTCCTCTTCCTTTCTTCTTCCCCCCCCCCCCCCCCCCCCCCCCCCACAACCCCCACATCAGTCTGAAGAAGGGTCTCGACCCGAAACGTCACCTGTTCCTTCGCTCCGTAGATGCTGCCTCACCCGCACGTGGCACAGGCCACGGCGGTGGGGGAAGGGGGTTTACTCCAGGTATTTTATGCCAGAAGCCAGTCAGATGCAATAAGCTCTCTTCATGCTGAAGCCATTAGTGGATTCATTTCCAGGAACATATCCCAGGGGGTCAGTAAAGTACCTGAGTTGCTCTGGTGCTATTGTTGCTATTTAAAAGCAAAGCCTCGGGTGCAGTCGGCACACCTGCTGAGGTCTAACACAGCCGTGAAGATCTTCAGTGTGTCAGAAGGAACCGCAGATGCTGGTTTAAACCGAAGATAGACACAAAATGCCGGAGTAACTCAACGGGTCAGGCAGCATCTCTGGAGAGAAGGAATAGGTGACGTTTCGGGTCGAGACCCTTCTTCAGAACAGAAGATCTTCAGTCATGAGCCCACTGTCCCATCATTCATAGATGGACACAAAATGGTAGGCTAACTAATTTGAGTGCAACTCTAGACAGGTCTCAGAAAACTGCTCCAATTTAGTTTAGGGAGGAACTGCAGATGCTGGTTTAAAGCGAAGATAGACACAAAAATGCTGGAGAGTGGGAAAACAAGGGTTACTTGAAGTTAGAGAAATCAAGGTTCATAGCACTAGTTGAAAGCTGCCCAAGCGAAATATGAGGTGCTGTTTCTCCAATATATCCAGGAAGGGAAGGATAAAGCAGGATGTTGGATAAAGGGCAGCACAGCGGTAGAGTTGCTGCCTTCCAGCTCCAGAGATGCAGGTTCGATCCTGGCTGGCCCTTCAGGCAGCCGAGTCCATACCGACCAGCGACCCCCGCACATTAACGCTATCCTACACACACTAGGGATCATTTACAATTATATAGTGAGCCAATTAGCCGACGGACCTGTACTTCTTTGGAGTGTGGGAGAAACCAGGAGGAAAAAACCCACACAGGCCAGGGGGAGAACGTACAAACTCCACGCAGACAGCACCCGTGGTCGGGATGGAACCCGGGTCTCTGGCGCAGTGAGGCAGCAACTCTACTGCTGCGCCACCGTGCTCCCCTCCAAAAGAAATGCCCCCCCCCCCCCCCTCAGTGGCCACCCTGTTGAGTCAATCAGTCTGAAGAAGGTTCCCTAATCCAAGGCCTCACCTACAGTATCCATCTTTTCCAGAGATAGCAAGCGGATTTTGGTTGCTGGGAAATCGTGGCACATGTGGGCCCCTCACTGCTACCAAACACAGCAGCAGAAAAACATAAGATTCATACCGTTGGTGAAAATAATGTGTTCCCCCTAATCATGGATACATTTTGCCGTCAGAATCGATATCGCATCTTCTTTTGCTGCAGTTTTATAACTGATAAATAAAAGCGTTAAAAAAAAAAAAGAAACAAAGTACTGGAGTAACTCAGTGGGTCAGGCAGCATCTGTGGAGAACATGGATAGGTGACGTTTCACAGAGTGCTGGAGTAACTCAGCGGGTCAGGCAGCATCTGTGGAGAACATGGATAGGTGACGTTTCACAGAGCGCTGGAGTATCTCAGCGGGTCAGGCAGCATCTGTGGAGAACATGGATGGGTGTCGTTTCAGATGGGGACCTCTCTCAGAGATGCTGAGAGAAGGAGTTGCAGAGGATGGTTTACAAGAGAAGGCATAAAGTGGTTCCTCCAGCGCTTTTTGTATCTTCTCTCCAGAGATATTGCCGGGCCCTCTGAGATCCTTGTGAGAAACGCAGTAAGTTTGGGTGATGGCCTGTTAGCTGCGAGGCTGCAACTCTGTCTAATGAGTTTCCCAATGGAAGGAAAGTCGTCCATCGGGGGCAGTGGGAAAAGATCTGTCAATTGGTGCGGCCCGCACTCAGGTCGTTCTAACCTCACTCATCGAGCTGCATGGCACAGATAATGCCCCTTGGTGCACGCGCCCCCAGGCCGAGCTCTAAGCCATCCCTGGCTTGTCCACTGAATCACACGCGGACAAGCCAGACACTGCAGATGCTGGAATCAGAGCAAGAAATAGACAATAGACAATAGACAATAGGTGCAGGAGTAGGCCATTTGGCCCTTCGAGCCAACACCGCCACTCAATGTAGACAAAAATGCTGGAGAAACTCAGTGGGTGCAGCAGCATCTATGGAGCGAAGGAAATAGCCAACGTTTCGGGCCGAAACTGTTCTTGAGACATTCAATGTGATCATGGCTGATCATCCACAATCAGTACCCCATTCCTGCCTTCTCCCCATATCCCCTGACTCCGCTATCTTCAAGAGCCCTATCTAGCTCTCTTTTGAGTGTATTCAGAGAACCAGCCTCCACCACCTTCTGAGGCAGAGAATTCACAGACTCACAACTCTCTGTGAGAAAAAGTGTTTCTTCATCTATTCTAAATAGCCCACCCCTTATTCTGAAACTGTGGCCCCTGGTTCTGGACTCCCCCAACTTTGGGAACATGTTTCCTGCCTCTAGCGTGTCCAAACCCTTAACAATCTTATACGCTTCAATAAAATCCCCTCTCATCCTTCTAAACTCCAGAGTGTACAAGCCCAGCCGCTCCATTCTCTCAGCGTATGACAGTCCCGCCGTCCCACAAATCAAGGCAGCCACAGTGGCGCAGCGGTAGAGTTGCTGCCTTACAGCACTTGCAGCGCCAGAGACCCGGGTTCCATCCAAACTACGGGCGCTGTCTGTACGGAGATTGCACGTTCTCCCCGTGACCTGCGTGTGTTTTCTCCGCGATCTTCGGTTTCCCCCCACATTCCAAAGACGTGCGGGTTTGTAGGCGAATTGGCTCGGTATAAATGTAAAATTGTCTCTAGTGTGTGCAGGATAGCGTTAGTGTGCGGGGATCACTGGTCGGCGTGGTGTCCCAACCCGAAACTTCTCTTACCCATGTTCTCCCGAGATGCTGCCTGACCCACCGAGGTATTCCAGTATTTTCAAGATTCAAGATTCAAGATTCAAGAGAGTTTATTGTCACGTGTCCCAGATAGGACAATGAAATTCTTGCCTTGCTTCAGCACAACAGAATATTGTAGGCATAAATACAGAACAGATCAGTCTAAGTAAGCGTCCCGACCAATAACATGGCCTATCCATGTCCTCCACAGATGCTGCCTGACCCGTTGAGTAACTCCAGTACTTTGTGTCTATCTCTGGGCTGCTAAGTTATTTGACGTTGTGATTCTTTTGTTCTTCAACTTCTCCTTTAGTTTACACCGCAGACAGACACAAAATACTGGAGTAACTCAGCGGGACAGGCAGCATCTCTGGAGAGAAGGAATGGGTGACGTTTCGGGTCGAGACCCCCGTCACCCATTCCTTCCCTCCAGAGATGCTGCCCGTCCCGCTGAGTTACTCCAGCATTTTTGTGTCTATCTTCGGCAATCCAGCATCCCATAAGGTTATGAGGTCATAAGTGATAGGAGCAGAATTAGGCCATTCGGCCCAACAAGTCTACTCTGCCCATCAATCGTGGCTCATCTACCTCCCCTCCTAACCCCATTATCCTGCCTTCTCTCCCCATAACCACTGACACCCGCACTAAATCAAGAATCTATCTAGCTCTGCTTTAAAAATACCCATTGACTTGGCCTCCACAGCCATCTGTGGCAAAGCATTCCACAGATTCACCACCCTCTGACTAAAGAAATCCCTCCTCATCTCCTTGCTAAAGAAACACCCTTTAATTCTGAGGCTGTGACCTCTGGTCCTAGACTCTCCCACTAGTGGAAACATCCTCTCCACATCCACTCTATCCAGGCCTTTCACTATTGGGAACTGCCTCAGCTGTTCCTTCCTACACATCCCCTTTAGTTTATTTTCTGCGCCCCTGTCTCTTCACACATATTTAAAGACTTGTTCTGTTAGTGACAGTTTCGAGGTCCGTTAACCTTGCTTCATTCTCCACGGGTGCTGTCTGACCTGCTGGGTATCACCCAGCAGTTTCTGCTTCTGTATTCACGCTACAGTGACCATGGCAATTTTAGGGAAAGATCTGTTTCTGAATTTCTTATTTCACAGCGAACCACATCATGTTCCATTTTACAGCAGTAAATGTATGTGATCTAGTTTTGTTCGGAGATATGGCGCGGAAACGCGCCCCTCCAGCCCCACCGAGTCCGCGCCGGCCAGCGTTCCCCGCACACTAACGCCACCCTACACCCACGAGGACAATGTTTACCAAGCTCATTAACCCCACAAAACCCCTGCGCGTCTTTGGAGTGTGGGTGCAAACCGAAGATCTCGGAAAAACCCACGCAGGTCACGGGAGAACGTACAAACTCCGTACAGACAGCGCCCGTAGTCAGGGTCGAACCTGGGTTTTCCGGCGCTGTGAGGCAGCAACTCTACCTGCTGCGCCACCGTGGTCCCTCTAGTGACGTGTTCCTGAAGTATTTCATGTTACACGAAAAGGTTTCTAAAGTTTGTTTTGCAGAGTGTCATACCTTATGTTTTTATATTAATTCAGGATCTGGCAACAATACCTTTTAACCATATAACCCATATAACAATTACAGCACGGAAACAGGCCCTCTCTGCCCTTCCCAGTCCGTACCGACCATTTGTTTTTCCCCTAGTCCCATCTACCTGCACTCAGACCATACCCCTCCATTCCCTTCCCGTCCATATACCTATCCACCTTTTACTTTTAAATGTTAAAATCGATCCTGCCTCCACCACTTCTGCTGGAAGCTCATTCCACACAGCCACCACCCTCTGAGTAAAGAAGTTCCCCCTCACGTGACCCCTAAACGTCCGTCCCTTAATTTGCATGTCATGCCCTCTTGTTGAATCTTCCCTACCCTCAATGGGAAAAGCTTATCCACGTCAACTCTGTCTATCCCTTTCATCATTTTAAAGACCTCAATCAAGTCCCCCCTTAACCTTCTGCGCTCCAAAGAATAAAGACCTAACTTTGTTCAACCTTTCTCTGTAACATAGTTGCTGGAAACCCTGGCAACATTCTAGTAAATCTCCTCTGTACTCTCTCTATTTTGTTGACATCCTTCCTATAATTAGGCGACCAAAATTGTACACCATACTCCAGAATTGGTCTTACCAATGCCTTGTACAATTTTAACATTCTGTTTTCCGTTTACAAAATTTCTGGGAACCAGATATTATGGCACTAATTCACATTTTCAACCAGTAAACACAATTAATTCAGACTTGCACGTGCAGAGAAGGTTTACGAGCATGTTGCCAAGGACTGAGGGTGTGAGCTACAGGAGAGGTTGAGAAGGCTGGTCTCTACTCCTTGGAGCGCAGGAGGATGAGGGGTGATCTTACAGAGGTGTATAAATCATGAGAGAAATCGATCGGTAGAAGCCACAGAGTCTCTTGCCCAGAGTAGGGTAATCGAGGACATAGGTTTAAGGTGAGGGGAGAAAGATTTAATAGGAACCTTAGGAGTAACGTTTCCACACAGAGGGTGGTGGGTGTGTGGAACGAGCTGCCAGAGGAGGTAGTTGAGATTGGGACTATCCCAACTTTTAAAAGCAGGTACATGGCTATGACAGGTTTAGGGGGGTATGGGTCAAACGGAGCAGTTGGACGTGTAGAATGGGGTATGTTGGTTGGCATGGACAAGTTAGCCGAAGGGCCCTGTTTTCTTCTGCACCGTGCAACTAACTCTGTGGCTCCACAGACAGTAATGTATGCCAGTGTTTGGCCATTTAGGTTGTGGATCTTTGGAATTCTCTGTCACAGAAGGCATGGAGGCCAATTCACTGGATGTTTTCAAGGGAAGTTAGATTTATTATTTGGGCTAACGGAATCAAGGGATATGGGGAGAAATCAGGAATGGGGTACTGATTTTGGATAATCATCCATGATCATGTTAATCATAAGAGACATAGAGTGATACAGTGTGGAAACAGCCCTTCGGCCCAACTTTCCCACACCTGGCCGACATGTCCCAGCTACACTCAGTCCACCTCCTACACTTGGTCCATATCCCCTCCAAACCTGCCCTATCCATGTTTAGTTATAGTTTAGTTTAAATTTAGAGATAAGCACAGAAACAGGCCCCTTCGGTCCACCGGGTCCGCGCTGACCATCAGTCCCCCCATTAACACTATCCCACACCCACTAGGGACAATTTTTTTTACATTTATACCAAGCCAATTAAACCCACAAACCTCACGTCTTTGGAATGTGGGAGGAAACCGAAGATCTCGGAGAAAATCCCACGCAGGTCACGGAGAAACGTGCAAACTCCGTAACGGACAGCGCCCGTAGTCGGGAATCGAACCCGGGTCTCCGCGCTGCGTTCGCTGTAAGGCAGCAACTCTAACCGCCGTGCCAATCGTGACCGCCCAATAATCCATATTGAACTGGCTGGCTGGAAGGGCCGAATGACCTTTTCTCCCTGCACCCTGTTTTTTCCGATCTTTCTATGTTCCTTACAACACCCATCACCTTCCACTCAATGCCCCCGGGCGAAGGCAAATAGATGCCGATGATACCAGAGGGGGTATCAGGAGCGTAGAGAGATTTTGTCATGGTCCTCATTTCGGGCTTCACGAGCACTTAGCGCAGGAGATTGTTGGCACTGGTTGCCCGGATGTGCCTCGCACCCGCCACTGAATATTCATTTCCAGCACAGCGCTGTTTGGCCTGCTAACAAAAGCGAAAAAAAACTTGGCGTTTTTTGTGCTCCGCGAATGTTAAATAATTGTGTTGGCCCGACTTCAGAAATGAGCCCTGTCATCTCAGAACCTCTTTGGAGTTTGCCTCCAGAGTTAAGCAAGACAGCTCTCATTACTGGCTCGAAAGACTGCAGATTTCTTACAGAAAGCCGGAGAACAGTGGTCGCTCCAGCCCTCAACAGAGATTGAGAGCAGAAGGCACCAGTTTGTACCCTAATGGGCAAGATATAGATTACTGCCTCCTAAAAAGCCCACTGAGGTGACAGAATCCATGCTTCACGTCACAGTCGTTGAATAAAAAATACGCTCTCACCATTGCCAAAGGTTCTTGCTTCTGAAAGTCACGCTGAGCATCAAATTGTAGATTCGCGGTGGCACGGTGGAGTTAATAGACAATAGGCAATAGGTGCAGGAGTAGGCCATTCGGCCCGTCCAGCCTGCACTGTCATTCAATGTGATCATCCCCAATCAGTACCCCCCCGTTCCTGTCTTTCTCTTTCTCCCCATATCAATAGACAATAGACAATAACAATAGCTGCAGGAGTAGCCATTCGGCCCTTCGAGCCAGCACCGCCATTCAATGTGATCATGGCTGCTCATCCCCAATCAGTACCCCCGTTCCTGCCTTCTCCCCATATCCCCTGACTCCACTTATTTTAAGAGCCCTATCTAGCTCTCTCTTGAAAGTATCCAGAGAACCCCTCCACCGCCCTCTGAGGCAGAGAATTCCACAGATTCACAACTCTCTGTGTGATAAAAAGTTTCCTCGTCTCCGTTCTAAATGGCTTGCCCCTTATTCTTAAACTGTGGCCCCTGTTTTCCTGGACTCCCCCCACCCCCCCCCAAAAATCGGGAACATTTTCCATTGCCTGCTTCAAGCATGTCAGAAACACTTAATAATCTTATATGTTTCAAATAAAGATCCCCCTCTCATCCATCTAAACTCCAGAGTGTACAAGCCCAGCCGGTCCATTCTCTCAGCTTGTTCAATACATTCACCCACATCTCTCCATTCTCCCTGTGACCGATGGGTTTTCTCCGTGCTCCGCTTTCCTCCCGCATTCCACAAGAGTACAGGTTTGTAGGTTAATTGGCTTTGGTAAAATGTGAATATACCCATGTGTGTGGGATAATGTTAGTGTGCGGGTGATTGCTGGGTCTGCACGGACTGGATGGGCAGATGGGCCTGTATCTCTGAACTTTATATACAGTAAGTACTGTCTGAAGCTAGATCTAAGGGGCAATATCTGTTATTGTTACTGCGGGTGTGATCGCTGGGTTGGCACGGACTCCGTGGGCCGAAGGGAAGGGCCTGTTTTCCTCCGTGTTGTATCTCCATAAAATTTAAAATCGATTTGTCTTTCCATTATTGGGAACTTTTTTGGAATTGGGAATTATTTATACTTTTTATTGGGAAATGGAGAGGTGACCCTGTCCTCTGTGGAGGGAACTGCAGATGCTGGTTTATGCCGCCGAAGGCAGACACAAAATGCCTGAGAGTAACTCAGCAGGGCAGCAGCGTCTCTGGAGAGAAGGAATATTTGGTGACATTTCGGGTCGAGAACTGAGTCTGAAGAAGGGTCTCGACCCGAACGTGGCCCACTCCTTCTCTCCAGAACGCTGCCTGTCCTGCCGAGTACTCCAGCATTTTGTGTCTGTCTGCGGTGTAAACTAAAGGGGACGTCTGGCAGGAGAAGCTGAAGAACAAAAGAATCACAGCATCAATAACTTAAGCCCCCTGTCCCACTGTAACAAAGCTATTCAAGAGTTCTTCCGAGTTTCCCCTGATTCTAACTCGGGAATACGGTAATGGTACTCGGGGTTTCTTGTGGACACTCCGCACTGTTGAAAAATACTTCCCGAGCTTGCCGCTAAACCCGAGTACCTGCCATTAGAGTTACGAGTCCGCAAAGAGACGTCCCCAAACGAAAAAGGTTCTCCCCCCCGAAACCGTACCCGCCTTCACGTACATTCTACGTAATTACCACGAGCTTCGATTTTTTTTAACTCGAGAGAGCTCTTGGTAAACTTGTACATGCGACAGGCCCATTAGCAGCCCAAAGATAGACACACAGATTCTGCGGGAGTAACTCAGCGGGTCAGGCAGCATCTGTGGAGACATGGATAGGTGACGTTTCGACCGGGACACTGAGAGTCTGCTGTGAGAATTTAATGCGCAGCTCACAGAAGTACACAGGACCCCGCAGACATTTCTTTAGTCAGAGGGTGGTGAATCTGTGGAGATCTTTGCCACAGATGGCCGTGGAGGCCAAGTCAGTGGATATTTTTTAAGGCAGAGACAAATAGATTCTTGATTAGTACTGGTGTCAGGGGTTATGGGAGAAGGCAGGAGAATGGGGTTCAGAGGGAGAGATAGATCAGCCATGATTGAACGCATAGAAATGATGGCCGAATGGCCTAATCCTGCTCCTATGAATAATGAAACAACAGAAATGTGGAGCAAAATGGGCCAGCACGTGTGGCGCAGTGGTAGAGTTGCTGCCTTACACGCTCGCCAGAAACCGGGTTCAATCCCGACAATGGCTGCTTGTGATACGAGTTTTGCACGTTCTCCCCGTGACCTGTTTGGGTTTTGTCAGGGCACCCTGGTTTCCTCCCACACACATCCCAAAGACGTGCGGGCATGTAGGCTAATTGGCTTGGTATAAATTGTAAATTGTCCCTTGTGTCTGCAGGTATGTTGTTGGTGTGGCGCGATTGCTGGTCCAGTGCGGACTCGGTGGGCCCGAAGGCCTGTTTGTGCGCTGTATCGCTAGACTAAACTCAACGAAAACTACAGGTTTGCAGGCTAATTGACTGAGTATAAATGCGTGTGTGCAAGATGACGCGAGTGCACGGGATGCTGGTCGGTGCGGACCCGGTGGCCCGCAGGGCCTTTTCCACGCTGTATCTCTAAACTAAAAGGATTGAAGAGTTGCAGGATTGGGCTGGTGAGCGAGTGAAGGCCTGCGAGTTGAGAGACTGTCAACGTTAAATGACAGGGCTGGGACAATGGGCCAACAGCTGACAGCAATGCGAATAGTCACCAGCTATCAACCAGCTGACTCAGATCTGAAGGTTAGCTGACGTGCCTGCTTTTGATTTCACTGATAAGTTGATTGATAGCAGAAGACCATGCAGAGTTTCATCCTATCTCCAGCTGCACGTGGCCTTATAGTCATCACCCTGTTAGTTCCCCCTCGCAAGTCACACTGGTGAGACCGTGTGTATTTAGTTTGAGATGCATCAGGGAGCCAGGCTCTTCGGCCCATCACAATCCCATGCCGACCCTTCATACTAGTTCCACCAACTTATCCCACTTTCTCATCCACTCTCTTACACCCAGAGGCCAATTAACCTACAAACGTCCGAAGCAAGTTCTTGACCCGAAACGTCACCTATCCATGTTCTCCACAGATGCTGCCTGACCCTCTGAGTTACGCCAGCACTTCTGTGAAACGTCACCTATCCATGTTCTCCCACAAGAGATGCTGCCTGACCCGCTGGTTACTCCCGCACTCTGTGAAACGCCACCTATTCCATGTTCTCCCAAGAGATGCTGCCCAGACCCGCTGAGTTTACTCCCAGCATTTTGTGATTATCATTAACATAACACACCCGCACGTCTTTGGAGTGTGGGAGGAAAAAATGAGCACCCCCAGAGAAAACCCACGCAGGTCACGGGAGAACGTACAAATCTCCGTACAGACAGCGCCCGTATCAATCGAAACCCGGGTCCCTGGCGCTGTGAGGCAGCAACTCTACAACCGCTGTGCCCCACCCGGTCGCCATTGAAAATTACCTGTTATAATTCAACTATTCCATGTTTAAACACAAGGTATTTTGGATGCTGTAATACAGCAAAGGGTGTGGTGTATGGAACGAGCTGCCAGAGAGAGGTAAGTTGAGGCAGGGACTATCCCAACGTTCTAGACAGGCAGATGATAGACAGGTTTAGAGGAACATGAGCCAAACGCAGGCAGTGGTGGGCTAGTGTAGATCAGGCACGTCTTTGAGGTGGGAGGAAACTGGGGTCTCCTGGGAAAACCCACATGGTCATCATGGTCGAGAACAAACATACTCCACACAGACAGCATCTTAAGGCAGGATCGAACCGGGTCTCTGCGCTGTTAGTGAAGGAACTGCAAATAAACACAAGACAACACAAAAAGCTGGAGTAAACTCAGCGGGACGGACAGCAGGACTGGAGAGAAGGAATGGGCGAACGTTTCGGGTCGAGTCCCTTCTTCAGACCCGAAACGTCACCCAGTCCTTCTCTCCAGAGATGCCTGCCTGACCCGCTGAGTTACTCCAGCATCTTGTGTCTATCTTTGGTGCTGTGAGGCAGCACTCTACCCACCCCACCGCCCACCGTGCCGCTCTGATGCCAGTGTTCTTTGGCCGGCGTATTGAACCTCTGGACATTGAATGATGTTGTGGTATAACCGGGCAAGTCAACCGCAAAAGTAGAAATCAACTACTTAGCGTAGCGGGGACGGCACGGTGGCGCAGCCAGTAGCGTTGCTGACTCCACAGCGCAGGAACCCGGGTTCGATCCCGACTACGGGCGCTGTCTGTACGGAGTTTGCACGTTCTCCCCGTGATCTTCGCTTTCCTCCCACACTCCAAAGACATGCAAGTTTGTAGGTTAAATGGCTTGGTAAATGTAACAATGTCCCTAGTGTGTGTGAGATAGTGTTAGTGTGCGGGATCGCTGGTCGGCGCGGACTCGTTGGGGCTGAAAGGGCCTGTTTCCGCGCTCCAAACAAAATTAAACCAACATAGACTGAGTCGCATAGCAACATTGCCACTGTAAAAGATACATGATATAGTTTGCTTTGCTGTGAAATAAGAAATTCAGAGACAAACCTTTCCCAAAAATTGCCATGGTTACTGTAGCATGAATACAAAAGCAGAAAGCAGTTTGCAGGTTAATTGGCTTGGGTGTAAATGTAAAAATTGTCCCTAGTGTGTGATAGGATAGCGTTAAGGGCTGTCCCACGATGGCGACCTAATTGCGAGTTTAGAAGAGTTTTAGGAGAGTTTGAAAAAATGTCAAGTTGAAGATCTCTTTCGACTATGTAGAAGACCTCCTTCAACCTCCTTTGACTATGTTGAAGACTATCTACGACTAGTTACGACTAACTTCGTTAGAGTGAAAGTGAAGACACCTCCTTCGATCTCCTTCGACTCTCCCCCTCGACCTCCCTTCGCCAATGATGAAAGACTATCGACGACTACCTTTGACTACCCTCGATTACCTACAACTAACATGCCGACCCTACTACGACCTACTACGACTAAACCTACGAGTAAAAAAAGCATCGATTTTTTTTTCCTTACCACCTTTTTTACTCGCGGGCATTTTTTAAACAATATGAAAAAACCGCCGCCAACCTCATAGCTGAGTGCCTCCGAGTGATCGGCGAGACCGCTCTCGAGTCGTGAAGGAAGGAAGGAGAGTTACGAATGACCTCCTACGACCCCGTGTCGACCCTGCTCTGCGAGTATGAGTCGATACGAACCTCGCCAGAACTCGCGGATTAGGTCGTACCAATGTGGACAGCCCCTTCATGTGCGGGGAATGACTGCCGCATGGACCCGGTGGGCCCGAAGGCCTGTTTCCGCGCCGTATCTCTAAACTAAACTAAGCTAAAATTTAACAATACGAACTTGAGAAGCACAGTTCCAGTTATGTATAGATTGTGTGGAGCCACCGCCTTCATTAAAACTTGCAATGGGAAACGTGAGAAAATGCCAAATGATTTGCTACCTGGGAAGATCAATAATTATAGAAGCTAATTCTCTTAAGAGAGCAAATTAAAATAAAATTTCTGGTGTTCTGTGACACATAAATCAGGATCCCTTCACATAATGGGTTGGAAAGTACAGTGTGTGAAGAGAGCCGAACTATATATTAAACTGTTTTAATGATTTGACTCTGATTGTGGATAAACGCAATTAAAATAATCTTTAATTTTAAATGAGTCGCCTATCTCTTTGTATTCAGTAATTGGTTACACAAAATTCGTGGAAATTACTTGCTGGAACTCTTTTTGCTTTATCACAGAGTCTCTGAATTCGTAGAACGAGCTGTTTAAATTGGAATCCGAATCAGTTTGTAACGGTGGCGATCGTAGAGAGTTGCTGCCTTCACAGCAGCGCCAGAGACCCGGGCTTGATCCTGACCACGGGTGCTGTCTGTACGTTCTACCCTGACCTGCGTGGGTTTTTCTCCGGGTGCTCCGGTTTTCTCCCACACTCCAAGGTTTTGTACAGGTCTGAAGAATTGTCTTGTAAAACGCATTTACAAATCTTCACACATACCTACCAAGTCTCACCCCCTATCTGGAGTCATAGTGTCATAAAGAACGGAAACAGGCCCTTCAGCCAACTCATCCATGCTAGTACCCCCATCTGAGCTCGTCCCATTTGTCCTATGTTTGGTCCATATCCCTTCAACCCTATTCTAACCATGGTGCCTGTCCAAGTGTTTTTATAAATGTTGCAATAGTCCCCAGCCTCAACTACCTCCTCTCGCATCTCATTCCATACACGCCCGACCTCGGAAAACGTTATCCCTCAGGTTCCTGTGAAATTGGTTCCATCTACCTTCAACATACAGTACGACCTAGTTCTTGATTCCCCTTTCCCTAAGTAAAACACCCTTGCATTTAGCCTATCGATATCCCCTCATAGCTCCCAAAGAATGTCCCAGAATGCCCCCCTCGTAATACTCAGGCCCCCTCTGTCGCTCCATAGATGCTGCCTTATATCACCCGCCGAGTTTCTCCCAGCATTTTTATCTACCTTCTCCCTATCTAACAGTATTCTTGTTCATTTCTACAATTGGCTATTGAAAGTAAGCATGCAGTTACAGCAGGCGGTGATAAAAACAAATGGCAGTTGGCCTTCATAACAATAGGAAGTTGAGTAAAGGAGCAAAGAGGTCCTTCTGCAGTTGTATCAAGGGCCCTAGTGAGACCACACCGTAGTATTGTGTGCAGTTTTTGGTCCCCTAATTTGAGAAGGACATTCCTTGCTATTGAGGGAGTGCAGGCGTAGGGTTCTACCCAGGTTAATTCCCAGATGGCGGACTTCATTAAATGCTGAGAGAATGGAAGCGACTGGGCTTGTACACTCTAGTTTAGAAAGATGAGAGGGGATCTTATTGAAAATATATAAGACTGTTAAGGGTTTGGATACGCTAGACGCAGGTAAAATGTTCCCGATGTTGCGGAGTTCTGAACCAGGGCTACAGTTTTAGGAATATGGGGTAAACCATTTAGGAACTGAACAAGGTAAACACTATTTACACATAGAGAGTTTGAGTGGAATTCTCTGCCCTCAGAGGAGAGGCTGGAGCCGGGTTTTCTCCTGGATACTTCAAGAGAAGAGCTGAGATAGGCTCTTAAAGTAGCGGAGTCAGGGATATGGGAGAAGGCACGAACGGGTACTGATTGGGATGATCAGCCATGATCACATTTGAATGCGGGGCTGGCTCAAGGGCTGAATGGCCTACCCTGCACTTATTGTCTATTTTCTATTGTCTATTGATTTCGAGATTGAGTAAAATGGTATTAACTTCTTTCAAACGAGCTGCCCAGATTTGACTTGTGGCAGTGTTGAACATAAGATAAATAAGGGGATTGTAAATAGGTCAACAGCAGATGCAGCACAATGCGATTAACAGTGATGTTTGTTCAGCATGAACGATGATGAGGTTCCTTTTGTGTTCACTCATGTAATCCACAAGTAACATCACAGTCAATCACTGTTTGTAAATAGAAGAGAAAATAATGGTTTAGGTTCCCTACAGAACAAAGTAAGCGGAAATCCAATCCAATCTGGTATCCAAGGGCAAGAACAATAGTTCACTTGTGGAGAGAAGGAATGGTGACCGTTTTTCGGTCGAGACCCCATAGTCCAGACTGACCCTCACCCATTGCTTCTCCTCCAGAGATGCTGCCAGTCGCGCCTGTTTAAGTTTCGTTGTTAGTGTAGAGACATCACGGCGTAAACAGGCCCTTGGCCCAAACATCCACGCGAACGCAGCGATCCCAGCACACTAAACCCCTGTCCCACGCACACCTCTTCACCACCTCTGCAGGAGTTATCCCTGACTCAGAAGCTCTGCAGCAATGGTCGTCACAAGGTCGTAGTAGGTCGTGATGTTAGTCCCGTAGGCACTCGTTGCAATCAAGAAGGTCGAGGGCGATTTTTGTTCAACTTGAGAAAAATGTCCAACGTGTAAAAAGGGTTTTTGAATTAGTCGTGAAAAGTGGGACGGGCCCAATGCACTATCCTACACGCACTAGGGACAATTTTACATTTAAACCAAGCAGATTAACCTACCAAACCTGTACATCTTTGGTGTGGGGGGAAACTGAAATCCCGTAGAAAACCCACAGACCGTCCCACTTGAGAACGTGCCAAACTCCGTACAGACAGCATGTATCAGGGTAGAACCAGAGTCTCTGGCGCCTGTGAGTCAGTAGTTCTACCCTGCACCTCCTCGCAGAAGTTACTCCAGCATGTTGCGTCCTATCTTCAGTGTAAGCCAGCATCTGCAAGTTCCTTCAAACACATTGATCAATCACTGGACCATCATTTGGAAGAAGGGTCTCGATCCTCCGAAACTCGCCTATTCCTTCGCTCCATGGTTGCTCTCTGCCCACCCGCTAAATGCCCCCCAGCATTTTTTTTTGTCTACCTTCCGATTTTAATTTCCAGCATCCATTCTTTCTAACCTCAGTTGGCAAATGATTCTCTTGCGTTTTTAGTGCAAACATTTCAGTCTGGTATTAATAAGCCAAATGCAATGATTTTAATCACCTCCATTTGGCCACCTAGATGTTGATGATTATGAAATTATCGAGGTGCCAAATGGACAAATTATAAATTCCTTAGCCAACAAAATGAGGCAGCTTCATATTGTAATTTATTCAGATCCCATTAACCGATATCCGCTCGCTGTCTCTGCAGCATGATAATGTCACAGCGACGACTTATCTCTTATAATGGACAAGAGCATGTTTTCACATTCTGTAATCTCATAATGTAAATAGGGCCATTTCCACCAAAACAGCATTCTTACCACAAATACATAATGAACCGCTTCTACATTGAGGACAAGGAATTGATTACAGAGCAAGCAGTAAACAATGTATTTAATCAAACTCCACACTCACTTTCACACTACATGGCCAGTGGATCTGTCTGATGCTCCAGCTCAGTGTTCATTTTCCATGTTCCGAACCGACAATTACACCGCCCGCTCTTAAGGCAGTTTTAAACGTTTTTTTTTAACTTTGCCAGCAGAGATTTTCCGGCAAAGTTGAATGGGTACTGAATGTGGATGATCAGCCTCATGGTCACAATTGATAGGTGGGTGCTGGCTCGAAAGGGCCGAATGGCCTACTCCACACCTTTTGCCTATAGCCTATTCTCTATGACTGCTCGCAAACTCAACCAAAATAGCATTTTGAGATATAACTGGCCGATAAAAATACACCCGTGTGAATTGTTTCCCGTTGGTGTGTAGCCTTAAGGGCCCCTGCCCCACTAGGGCGATTTTTTTAGGCGACTGCCGGCAATTTCAAAGTCGTAACAGGTTGCCGAGCAAAAACCGGCGGCCGGACTTAATGGGCCTGACCCACTTGCCGATTTTTTTGGGCGACAGCCGCGACCATCGACAATGGAATTCAACCGAAGTCACGCGGGCGACAACCTACACAGCACCTTGCGCCAGAGCCAACAAGCATGACAAGCCCACTGTCCCGCCGACCATCACCAAAAACGTTTTGAACATTTCAAATCCAGCAGCGCCGGAAAAAACGCTACGACTCTTTGGCGGCCTGAGGAGTAACGACTCACGCCGTACAGGGCCCCCCGCCGACCATGTGGCGGCAGCCATAGTCGCCTAAAAATCGCCTAAGTGGGGACAGGCCCTTAAATGTTGCGGGATCCCCGGTCTGTATTGACATACCCCGACATAAAAGTTTTCATGAAAAAAAGAAAGCGCAGCGGTAGAATTGCCGCCTTGCAGCGCTGTCTGTACGAGTTTGCACGTTTCTCTTCCCACGTGACCCGCGTGGTTTTTCTCGCGGGATCTTCGTTCCTCCCACACTCCAACGCCGTACAGGTTTGCAGGTCATCGACTTGGTGGCAAATTGAAATTGTCCCTGTGTGTGTGGACATTGTAAAGCGGATCGCTGGTTGGCGCGGACTCAGATGGGCCGAAGGCCCCTGTCTGTAAAAAGGAACTAAGGCTAAATTTTAGCAGAAGGCCCTACGAGTTGCTGCCTTGCAGCGCCAGAGATCTGGGTTTCAATCCTGACCACGGTGCTGTCTGCACGGAGTTGCACCCTCTACCCCATGGGCACTGATTTCTTCCGGGTGCTCTCCCGTTTCCTCCACATTCCAACCGTACCGTTTGTGGGGTAATTGGCTTCTGTATGTTGTCCCTAGTGTGGGATAGGAAGTAGTGCACGGCGATCGTTGGTCAGCATGGACTCGGTGGGCCGCTGGGCCCTGTTTCCACCACGCTGTAATCTCTAAATTAAAATTAGTCCTCGACTATGCTGTGGATAACAAGGCCTACATTGCAGAACCCTGTCTAAATGCAGCATGCAGGTCGATTTCTGATAAAATAGTTAAAGTCATAGACAATAGCAATAGGTACAGGAGTAGGCCATTTCTTTCCTCCCATATCCCCTACTCCATACAACACTTTGTCCCATGCCGAGCGGGATGCCCCATCTAAGCTAGTCCCATCTGCCCTCGTTTGGCCCGTAATCTCTCCAAAAACCTTTTCCCTTCGGACCTACCTTCCTAATATGATGAGGGGGAATTTCTTTAGCCAGAGGTGGTGAATCTGTAGAAAATTCATGTTACCGCAGAAGGCTGTGGAGGCCAAGTCAGTGGACATTTTTAAGGCAAAATGGATAGATTCTTGATTCGCACGGGTGTCAGAGGTTGTGGGCGAAGCAGGAGAATAGGGGTTAGAAGGGAGTAGATAGACACAGCCATGCTTAATGTGATAATGAGTAGTGCAAGCAGTGAAACACAGCTGGATACAGCAAACTTAGTAGGGCGACTAGGAGAGGACGGAGAGAGGGGGGGGGGGGGTTGCAAGGGATGACCTGTTTCAACTCCACAAAAGCATGCTAGAGCTAAAAAGATCCATCCTACACACACCGATGTATCCAGCAGTTTGTATTCACCTGAAAGTTAGAAGGGATTGAAATGGATATTATTATGGAAACATATACAATTCTCAAGTGATTTGACCGCCTAGATGCAGGAAAAATGGTCCGATTTGGGAGTCCAAAAACCATGGGGGCCACTAGTTTAAGAATAAGGGGATCGGAAGGAGGGTCGCGGCCATTTAGAACTTTTAGAACGAGATTGAGGAAAATAAATTTTCCACTCGCAGAAGTTGTGAATCTGTAAATTCACAGCCACCAAAAGGCAAGTGGAGGTCAATTCACTTGGATGTTTTCAATAGACGAGTTAGATTTAATTGCTCTTTGGGGGCTAAAGGAATCAAGGGGATAAGGGAAAAAAAGCAGGAACACAGTTACTTATCTCCTAGAGTGTAGATTGATCAGGGAAGCCATGATCACATTGAATTGCGGTGCTGGCATCGAAAAAAGGCCCATGGCCTCCTCCAGGCACCTATTGTCTATGTTTCGTTAATGTTCTATCAACATTCTCATCAACAGTTTTTATTAAAAGTATCTTGGGAGATTCATTGGTTAGCGCAACCTACCGAACTGAAGTCCATAAAACTGGACGCCGGCAGGAGCAAATACGGTGAAAATACTGCTCTTCAGTTGTAACCCACATATGACAAATATCTGCATTTTGTTTAGTCAGTCCGTTTTTAGAATATTTCAGTGAAAACTGATATCATAGAGCTGGAGTGACTGACCCTTAGAAAGGAAAAGCAAGCCACATGGTTTTTTTCTTAACTTACAAATTTCTTTACCATATTATTTACAGAGCGGGGAAGGGACGGTCTGTGTGAAATTATTAAAGCGTCAAAAGGTTCGTCAGAGATAGAGTGAAAAGTAGTATGTGGCAATAGTCAAAGAGAGGCAGACAATATAGATTAGAATCTAAGTGTGAACAGCAGGTTATTTACATTGAGACTTCACACGGAATGTTTATTTAGGAAGACGGAGGATTATAGAAGCTGAGAACAAGAGTGTTCACATGGAATTGGATATCGCAAACTTGACCGGGAAAAAAACAAAAAGATATTGTCCCCCGTAAGATTTTATACAGTTCAGTAAGGAAGGCCCCTTTCATCCCAAATCTTCCCCATGCAGCTCTTTGCCACAAAGTTCAAAATTAGTGCTAGAATTTTTTAAGAATCTACTCGTTCTTATCGAGTCCACACACAAGATTAGAAGTTTTTAAGAGGAACGACATGCTGTTTAAAAAGGAAAGAAACTGCATAGACAAAAATCTGGAGGAACTACACGGTGAGGCAGCATCTAAGAGCGCAGAAATAGGCAAAACGTATTCGGGTCGAGACCCACCCCCTTCCCCCTCCACCCCCTTCTTCCCGACTGATGTGGATACCCTGCAGAGACTTCTGGCTGTAAGAGTCATGTTAAACTTGTTAAAGACATGTCCCACCGTCTGACCCCATGTAGGAAAATGATCACTCACACATATAATAGAATCCATAGTCTTTATTACAACTCTTGCACGAAACACTAGTGCTTCAGTCTCCATCATTCAGCTATCTGTCTGAGAGAATTAAAGGAGGACGGGACGTTAGTGATGTCTTATTGCAGGGGGTGGATACTCTGTGTTGGAAATGGGAAGATGTGTGGGTTTTGTTTTTTGGGGTGGGGGTGGGTGGGTTGGGTGGGCCGGGGGGGGCTC
>CM069148.1:4510715-4650263 GCA_035221665.1 Okamejei kenojei | reverse complement strand
TCCCGAGCTCCAAACGACTACCCCAGTACATTCTTCGACAGCTTACCACGATTTAGATTTTTTTTTAAACTCGTGAGAGCTCTTGAATACCACCTCGCGCAGTGGACAGCCCTTGATCGTCCAATTCAATAACCGTCCTGCCTTCTCCCCATATCCCTTGATTCCACTAACCCCTGAGATCTATCTAACTCTCACTTAAATCCATTCAGTGATTTGGCCCCCACAGCCCTTCGTGGCAGGAATTCCACAAATTCGCAACCTCTCTGGTAAAAGGTTTTTTTCTCACCTCAGTCTTAAATGGCATCCCCTAATTCTAAGTTGGCCCCAGGTTCTGGTCTCGTCCAACATTGGGAACCTTTTCCCTGCATCTAGCTTGTCCATCTTTTAAATTTTAAATGACTCTATAAGATCCCCCTCATCAAATCTAAACTCCATAATACAAGCCTGACTTTTTCAATCTTCTCATATGACCTTCCGGCCATCCAGGGAATCAATCTTCGTGAACCTACGCCGCACTGCCTCAATCACAAGGATGTCTTTCCTCAAATTATACACACACAGAGTCCACACCACAAGAAGTCGATCGAGAAGGAAAAGTGACGTATCGGGTCGAGACCCTCCTTCAGAGAAGCTGAGTAACTCAGCGGGAAGGAATAGGTGACGTTCGGGTCGAGACCCTTCAGGGTCCGACCCAAACGTCGCACTATTCCTCGCACCGAAGACGCTGCCTCCACCCCGCTGAGTTACTTTAACATTTTATGTCTATCATAAATATTTCTCCTTGCAGGAGCGTTTCTTTGCTGATTGATAAAGTACCCAGATTTGTGTGCGAGAAGGTCAAAGCTATGAGTGAACCCAGCTGTACGACCACCACAATCACAGCTGCTCTAAAACACAGAAGAAAGCGAAGGCATGTATGGCCCTTTCTAAGAAGAGGAATCGAATATAGGTAGCAAAGAGGTCCTTCTGCAGTTGTACCAGAACCCTAGTGAGACCACCCCTGGAGTATTGTGTGCAGTTTTGGTCCCCTATTGAGAAGCTGACATTCTTGCTATTAGGGAGTGCAGCTTAGTTAACAAGGTAATTCCCGGGATGCGGTGTAACTGTCATATGCTGAGAGAATGTAGGTGCTGGGCTTGACACTCTGGAGGCTTAGAAGGATATATGGAATTCTCATTGAAACAGATAAGATAGTAAGGCTTGACACACCAGAGGCAGGAAACATTTTCCGATTTTGGGGGAGTCCAGAACCAGGGGCCACAGTTTAAAAATAAGGATAAGAGCCATTTAGAACGGAGGCGAGGAAACACTTTTTCTCACATAGAGTGGTGAGTCCTTGGAATTCTCTGCCTCAAGTCCGTGGAGGCCGTTCTCATGGATGCTTCAAGAGATAGCTAGATTAGGGCTCATAAAATAACGGAGTCAGGGGATAAAATGGGGAGAAGGCAGGAACGAGGTACTGATGAGGGATGATCAGCCAATGATCACATTGAATTGCAAAGGACTCGAAGGGCCGAATGACCCTGGGGGGGGGGGGGGGGGGGTCCCCTGCACCTATTGGTCTATGTTTATGAACTTATTATTTCTGACGCTCACTCTCAGCATTTCCGCTGGCCCTGGCCAAGGCTTCGCACCAACTGGAGAATTTCTGGATATTTTAAAAAAAAATAAAAAAACACGAGAATCAAAACCACACAGGAAAACACCTCCGTGACTCTGACAGCCCAGACCTTACCACTGTCTCTATTTACCTTTGCCGTTCGGGCGTGCCAAAGTCAAGGACCAGATGACGTATGTAAGCTTAGCGGGAAAGATTTGACAGGAAACTGAGGGGTAACTTTTTTCACACAAAGGGTGGTGGTTGTACGAACCAGCTGTCGGAGGAGGTAGCTGAGACTGGGACTATCACGACATTTAAAAAAAACTTTGTTTAGTTTAGTTAAGTTTAAAATACACGTGGAAACAGGCCCTTTTTTTTTTTTTTTCTCCCACCGTATCCCCGTGCCGACCAGCGATCTCCACTTTGTACTTTTACACCAAACAATTAACCCACATAACCTGCAACGTCTTGGAGCTGGGATTAAAGCGAAGATCCTCGGTGAAAACCCACGCAGGCCACGGGGGAGAACGTACAAACTCCGTACAGACAGCGCCCGTATCAGGATCGAACCCCGGGTCTCTGGCGCTGCATTCGCTGTATCTGCGCCAACCTTGACCGTAAATGGAAAGACAGTTTAGAGGATTATGCGGCCAAATGCAGACAGGTGGGAACTAGTGTAAAATGGGGCACGTTGGTTTAGTGCAGGAAGGAACTGCCAGATGCTGGTTTAAACCGAAGACAAACACACAAAATGCTGGAGGAACTCAGCGGACAGGAGCATCTCTGAGAAAGAAGGAACAGATTGACGTTTCGGGTCGAGACCCATCTTCAGTCTGGAGTTTTATCAGTTTAGTTTACTGACACGTTTACCGAGGTACATGAGAAGCTTTTGTCGCGTGCTATCCATCAGCAGAAAGACAACACATGATTACAATGAACCACCACAGTGTACAGATACAATAAAAAGGGAATAAGAAATAATGCAAGGAGGTAAAGCCAGCAAAGTTAGAGCTTCAAGGGTGGTCCGAGGGTTAGTGGAGACCAAGCCGGGATGGCAACCTTTACACTTCCTCAGCGACTCCTTTTGGAACAAGTCCCTCAAACCCTTGCAGTCCAGTTTTTTTCTGTGATAAGTGGATGTGGAAAGGATGTTTTCCACTAGTGGGAGAGTCCGGACAGGAGGTCGTAATCTCAGAATTCCAGGCCGTAAATTAATTTAGGAAAGGATGTGAGGAGGAAGTTAATTTGGTCGAGGGTGGTGAATCATTGGAATTCTTTGCCACAGAAGGCAGTGGAGCCATGCCCAGTGGACATTTTTAAGGGCAGACATAGATAGATTCTCGATTATGCGGGTGTCCAGGGTTATGGGGAGAAGGCAGAGAATGGGGTAAGAGGGATAAGATAGATCCTAGCCATTAAATGGGTGAGTGACTTGTTGAGCTGAATAAGGTGGTCGGCCATTTTAGAACGGAGATGAGGAAACCTTTTCACACACAGAGTTCAGTCTATGAATTCTCCGCCTCAGGGGCGGTGGAGGCCGGTTCTCTGCTACTCAAGAGAAGAGCTAGATAAGCCCTTAAAGATAGCGTAGTCAGGGGGATATGGGGAGAAGGCAGGAACGTGGTACTGATTGTGGATGATCAGCCATGTTCACATATGAAAGCGGTGCTGGCTCGAAGCCGAATGGCCTACTCCTGCACCCTGTTGTCTATTGCTATCGCCTATTCACCAAACCTGTTCCTAAGCATTTACCTGTCCCAACATTTTTTTCAAACTTTGGATTGTCCAACCTCAACTACCTCCTCTGGCAGCTTGTTCCATACACTCCACCACCCTATGTGTGAGAAGTTATCCCTCATGTACCTATTAAAAAAAATCTTTTCCTCCCCCTCTCAACCTAAACCCATGTCCTCTGATTCCCTACTCTGGTAAAAACTGTGCATTACGCCGATCTAATAACAATTTACCTGACATACGTCGTCCTGCACCTAGTTTTTTTAATTGTCTCCTGAATGGCCTTATTGTGCGCCTGTCACTTATGATCTTGTGAGTCACTGAGTATCCCTGGCCTAGTTTCCAGCTGCTAATTGTTTGCCATTCACATTGCAGCGCTGGTGAAAAGTATCCAGCCATGTTGGTCATACACTCCTTCTGAAAAGAAAGGTCACTGTCTGGCCCACAGTGGTTTGAGTGCACTGGCTCATTCTAACCACTGAAAGATGCCCGTGACTATTTTGTAGCCTGCTTGTAGGTGATAAACGTAAATTCACAGCTTTCCCGATAGTTTTTCTCTAAAGCTACTGTAAAATTGACCAGTGCAGAAAGACATTTTTCTTTAATCAGAGGAAAACTCATTATTTTCCTGCACGTAGTTCTCCTGAAGAGCAATTGAGTGAGGATATGGCGCGGTGATATGACTGCCATTCATTTAAATGCACCCTCCTGCCTTTGTCTCAGAATTGCGTTTAATGTTAATTAACATCGAGCGGAACCTCTGGCAGCAACGCACTGCCTCTGTGTCTCGCGAGTGGGGCACGAGCACAAACGTAAGCTATATTTATCCGAATTAATAATCACCAGCCGACAAATATCAGAAACACTGATGAATAACAGCCATTGAGGTACAATTAGACAAACGGCGCACAAACAGGCCCTTCCGGGCCCACCGAGTCCTGTGCCGACCAGCGATCTCCCAGTACACACCTCTATCCCACACACACACTGTTCAGTTTTTACAACTGTCCAATTAACCGACAAACCGCACGCCTTTGGAGTGCGGAGGAAACCGGAGCACCCGAGACCCCCAACCCCTCCCCCCTCCCCCCCCCGGTCACAGGGAAACATCAAACTCCCCAACAGACAGCACCTGCCGTCAGGATCGAAATCATCCGTTCACTGGCAATGTTTTAGAGTGGCACGGTGGTACGTGGTTAGATTTGCCTGCGGCCTCACAGCGCCAGGACCTGGGTTCGATCCCGACTACGTTTCCCCCCGTGGCCGCGTGGGTTTTCTCCGGGCTCCAGAAAAATGCTGGTCACGGAAACTCATCGTGTGAGGCAGCATCTGTGTAGCAAAAGGTAATTAGTGACGTTTCGGTCGAGACCTTTTCATCTGAAGAAGGGTCTCGACCCGAAACGTCACCTATTCTCTTCTCTCCACAGATTCTGCCTCACCCGCAGAATTTTCCTTCCAGATTTTTATTGTCTATCTTAACGTAGAATAGGTATGTTTTCGTTTACGTGGTATTGCTGTTATACCTCTGGAGAACATTGGTCATGTGCAGGCAGTGAAAAGCAATTGTAACAGTGCACCCAGGCCTGGGATTTATCAACTCTACTGAGACCCGTCAACCTGCCAGTTACTTTGATGGGGGACATATGTAACTCGTCTTGTGATCGAGTGAAAAGGAATTGAAAGAGAGAATGAGCTCCTTACACTGAATGAATTGCTACCTCTTGAAAAAGGAATTAGTCCTCTGCTTTGATCATAGTGGATACAGCGTGAAACGGGCCCTTAGTCCAACTTGCCCAAACCAGCCAACATGTCCCATCTACACTAGTCCAACTGCCCGCGTATGGTCCAAATTCCCTCCATACCTATCCTATCCATGTACCTTCTTAACTGTTCCTTAAACATGGGATAGTCCCAGCCCTCAACTACCTCCCCCGGCAGCCGTTCCATACACCCACCACCCTTTTTGTGAAAAAAGTACGCCTCAGATTCCTATTAAATCGTTTCCCCTTCGCCTTGAAACCTACAGCATGTCCACTGGTCTTTTGATTCACCTACCAGGGTCAAGAACAGCGTGAGCTGATGCAGCATTAGTTGACGGGTCTGCATTAGTTGAAAGTTAGTTCAAATCCTTGTTAGTAAGTTTGTGCCCAATCCAGAAACCACTCCCATTTTCCGTCTTTCATCGGGCCATCCATATCTTGTCCCCATACTCAATGCTAATCATTACCTCACGGGCTGTCAGCAAGTGGATGGACATATAGTTAGGGCGCAACGTCGGCACAGCAGGGCCGAGCGTGCCTCACAGCGCCAGAGACCCGGTTTTCGATCCTGAACCCGGTGCTGTCTGTACGATTTGTATGTTCTCCTCCCCGTGACCCGCGTGGTTTTCTTCTCCGGGTGCTCTGGTCTCCTCCCACACCTTCAAAGAACGTGCAGGTTTGTTGTTAATTGGCATCGGAAAAACTTAAATTGTCCCCGATGCTATAGTATGGTAATAGTGTACGGGGTGACTGCTGTTGGCGCGGACCCGTTGTCTGACGGCCGAGTTCGGTGCTGTATCTCTCAAGCTAAAACTATAATTGTAAAACGGCATATACAAACTCACTCTATCCTCTTTAGTTATTTCGATTATATTTTTCCAACTTTAGCGATATAAGCGTGGAAACGGCTCTCGGCCCACCGAGTTTGCACAGCCCAGCGATGCCCCGTGCACTAGATCTATCCTTTTACACCGGGGACAGTTTACAAAGGTCAAATAACCTACAAACCTGCACGTCTTTGCAATGTAGGAGGAAATCGGATCCCGAAAACGAAACGAGTGCCCGAAAAAAAACCCGTGTAAGACCCAGCGCGGGTCCACAGGGATAAAGTACAAACTCCATGTGGGTGGCACCGTAGTCCTGATCGAACCCGGGTCTTTCCGCGCTGGTGACGGCAGCGACTCTACCGCTGCGCACCCGTGCTTCTTCTCTATGCCTGGCAATCGCATGCGGGCAGAATGGGTTGGCAATAAATTAGTCTTCTAAACCACGGCATCCACATCCAATAATTTATTGGATTTAATTGCCACGTTACCGAGCTACTTTGAAAGATTTGTTGTTGTTGCGTGCTAACCAGTCAGCGAATAGACTATACGTGATTACAACATTCGAGACCCGTCCGCAGTGTACAGATACAGGATAAAGGGAATAACGTTCATGCATAAAGGTCCATTGGTCTCCAAAGAGGTTAGAAAGGTTAGTCCGGACCGCTCTCCTGGTTGGTGGTAGATGATTCAGTTGCCTGATAACACTGGGAAGAACTGCCCCTGAATCTGGAGGTGTGCGTTTTCGCCCTTCTGTACCTCTTCCTGATGGGAGAGGGGGGAAGCAACTGAGATTTCAAGGTTACGGGAAAAGCAGACAATGAGAATGGATGGAGAGGGAAAGATTCTTGATAGATTCTTTCTGAGTGCCGTCGTCTGTGTTATGAAGCAGGCGGAGAATGGGTTCGGAGGGAGAGATAGATCGTTCCATGATCGAATGCGGAGAACACCGATGGGCCCGAATGGCCCTCATTCTGCTCCGCCTGCCATCATGATCTTGTGAAAGAAACAATTTATTCACTAATATACATAAAGTAACCTGAAACTATCTTGCCTGCCATCGCACTTTGAAAGTAAAGGATTTTGAACTCTATCTTTAATCTAAATAAAAATACACTAAATGATAATCATTCCTCACCTGGTAGATGTGTGCGTTAATTGTCTCCGCGTCTCGGCTTCTTGTTCCCACTCAGCAATAGAATCAGAATGAGGCTGCATAATACAAATGACAGCACACCCAGCTCTTGTGAAGACCCATCTTTCTCCAGATGTTATAAACCCACCATGTAATTCCCACATACTGGGTAGGAGCTGCAGATGCAGGTTTAAGTGAATGTAGACACAAACATAGAAACATAGAAACATAGACATAGGAGCAAGAGCAGGCACATTCGCCCTTCGAGCCAGCACCGCCATTGCAATGTGGTCATTCAGATCATCCAACTCAGTATCCTGTACCTGCCTCTCTCCATTTCGTTATTATCTCCCTATATAAATTATATAAAATACACAAATTCGAATATGATACCATTAATTTTTAATATTTAATTGCCATGCCTATAAGATTATCCATATACATATATTAAGTCCCTATATCCATTGTTCCATTAATATCTCCATTAAAGCCATAGATTAAAAATCGGTTGAGAGTAGTTGTTATAAAAATTGATTAGATTTTTTTCCCAATAAAGATATGTTATGCATTCACTCCATCAAGAACTTATATATGTCTCCATGTGATTGTTTTTCCATATGTATTTAATACCATATATTGCTCCATTATAAAATATCTACATTCATATGTTAATTTATAATTACTCTCCATTATTAGCTCTCCATATGTATTAAATAATAAGAATGCTTACATTATTTATTTAAAATTTCCCAAATTTAAAAATATTGAAATACTCCATATAATCATAAATAGGATATTTAATTATTATTTTCTCTCCATCATCCATAAATGCACAATATCACTATATGTCTCCATGCTTACATCTACATGAAAATATCAGATTTTTTAATTTATATTCACTCCATAAATTATAATGAAGTCATTAGAACCATCCATCCATATTATCTCCATTGTATTATTTCTCCATATTATCTTATTCTCCATCATAATTAAAATATAACGAATTAATAATATCAACCATTATTTGATTAAATTAAATATATAACATTAATTGAAATATTCACTAAAATCCATTGGAATGTGCATGTTTTAATATCCATATAATATTATAATTAATATCTTAAATTAATACCAAATATCCATTTTTCAGATTCAATACTTAAGTATTAGTCTTCCATAAATATAAATAGAATTTATTTTTATTATTTAAGTAGATAAAATTTGATAGATGGTATACTCGCCATTCATGAAATTTAATATTTAAATAGATAATTATATTATTAATTATAAATGTTTAACCAATATTGTTTATTTTATCCCCATAATATGTAATAATAAACCATAATTTTACCATTCTCCATCATATTTTGTAATTTTAAATCTCTCCATATCAATTTATGATCATTTATTAAAATCAATTCTTATAATCATAATATAATATTCTCCCATACAATATTATATTTTTTAATTTAAATATCTTAACAAAAATAATCAATATAATAATAATATTTTAAAGATATTTCAAATAACCATCCATTAAATTCCATTTTTTAACCAGCTAACATCTCCATTATCCATCTATATAATCCATTGATCATAAATTTGCATAATTCACTTTTCTCTCCATACATTATAGAGATAACATTTCAGAATTTTTGCGTCATATCTCCAAATTTATTATTTGACTTCCAAAATTCCTCTCTCCCTTACTTATAATGATATTACACAACTCCATATCGTCCATTATAATTATATAAAATATATAATGAATTTTTATTAGAATTAGAATAATAAAGCTGCAATAATACTCCATTAATTAAATTATAATCTCCATAATACCCCACTGATCCCTTTAGCACAAAGGCCACATCTAACTCCCTCTTAAATGTATCCAGTGATCCAAATGATCCTTCTTAAATTAGCCAACAAAAAGGCTTGGAGTAACTCCAGCGGGACAGCTGCCTCCTCTGGGGAAAGGGACGGGTTGAGAGAAGGGTGCTCGACCCCAAAACGTCACCCATTCCGCCTCTCCCGAGACGCTGCCAGACCCCCTGAGTTACTCCAGCATTTTGTGTCCATCTTCCCACTTACTAGTCGTGTGCTGATTAAGAAGCCAACATTGGGGTCCTGAATGTACCAAACGGTAAGTGAAGGGTTAGGAGGAGAGACAGATCCAGCTGGTGAATTGAATGGCGGAGTAGACTTGATGGGCCGAATGACCGAATTCTGCTTCTTGAACTTATGAAAGTATCTAATTCAGGAATCTTTCTTTGAACAGCTTTGTCTTATTCCCGCAAGCTCGCTGCCGGATTTGGTGTGTGTGTGTGTCGGTGTGTGTGGTTTTATTTTAAACCACCATTTGGAAGCTAAACCATTCATGGGAAGGTTTGATCTCTAATGCGGATTACTAAATCCTTCAGCTGAAGCTGCACATCTCTGAACTGCACTCGTTTTTTACATCGTTCACCAAGATCTCTGTCGGGGGCCTGGAGAAAAAAATATCCTTCCGAGAAACCCTTTGTTCTCCCGATTTTGAAATCAAAGTTCCACATGGTATTACTGTGCTGGCGGCAACGTTTAATCATTTGTTACCAACGCCAGGCAGGCTAGCACATTGGGTGCGAAGCGAGCTAAAACTCGCGTCGAATGTACGACCTTGAACGGAAAGCTGGCAGGTGTGTGATGGGAGAGACGTTTTTTTTTTGTCCTAATCTAACAGCTCGCGTGAGAAGTCTCAAATCAAGTCAGTTTCTCGCAGTTCTTAATACAAGTCCCTAAAGAGAACCAGTTATTAATTCACTAATTGACAGAATACTGAATAATTCAAACTCGGACAGATCCGACTTGAAGGGTGGACTGGGAAATCAGAATGTTGCAATTCTGCAGCAGGGAACGTTTCTCTTTTGATTCAACTCTGTTTTTCTGTTTAGAAGGATCTTTGTTATTTTGGCATAAACATCAGTCTTTGTTTAGCTTAGTTTAGAGATACAGCGTGGGAAGCAGGCCCTTTGGCCCCTTGCCGACCAGCGACCCCTCCCCATGTGTACCACTGTCCTACACACACTGTCCTACCACAACACACACAATTTACAAATCTCCAATTAACCAAGCAGCCTCCACGCCTTTGGAGAGTGGGAAAAAACCGGAGCACCCGACAAAACTCGCAGTGACAACGTGCAAACCCGTACAGACAGCACCCGTAGTCAGGATTGAACCCGGGTCTTTGGCGCTGTCAGGCAGCACCTCTACGCTGCACCACCACCATGCAGACCCTCTTGCTTTATCTTATTTTTTGAATGTTTTCTGGCGCCATCCGTGCACTAAAGAGATGAGGAGGGATTTCTTTAGTCCGAGGGTGGCAAAACCGTGGGATTCATCGCCACATACGGCTGTGAAGGCCAAGTCAATGGATTTTTAAGTAGAGATAGATAGATTCTTGATTAGTACGTGGTGTCGGGGCTTACCCCGGGAGAAGGCAGGAGAATGGGTTGAGACGAGGAATAGATCAACGACGAATTATGGGCAGACTTGATGGTCCGAAATAGCCTCCTTCTGCTCTGATGACGTGAACCTAATGCAATTTTACCTGAAAATGTAAAAATTACGGTGTGGTTAAACGTCTCGGTCCCCTCGGGCTGATCATCCCCAATCAGTACCCCCCGTTCCTGCCTTCTCCCCATATCCCCCGACTCCGCTATTTTTAAGAGCCCTATCTAGCTCTCTCTTGAAAGCATCCACAGAACCTGCCTCCACCGCCCTCTGAGGCAGAGATGTCCCATCTGCACTAGTCCCACCTGCCTACAATTGGCCCAATAACCCTCTAAACCTGTCCTATCCCATGTACTTTGTCTAAATGTCTTCTTAAACGTTGTGATGGTCCCAGCCCTCAACGACCTCCTCTAGCAGCTCGTTCCATACACCCACCACCCTTTGTATGAAAAAGTTCACCCCTCGGGTTCCTATTAAATCTATTCCCCCCTCATGTTGACCTATGACCTCCAGTTGATTGCCCGGACTCTGGGTAACAATACTTTTTCTAGAGAATATTTTTTATGACAGAGGCATAAACCAAACTCTGTAAAGGTTCTGAGCTCCCTTTACCATTACATAAGATGATGTCAGTGCATCATAATACTTGTGTTTCATCAATAGATTAAACATATTGCTTTAGAATAGATGTCATGACATTATCTACATTGATGCAAATGTTTTTTACTTCTTATTAATTTAACACCATGCCGTCTAAATTGAAAATTCCAATTACTGAAACTACACAAGACCACACTTGTGCGCAGCGGTAGAGTTTGCTGCCTCACAGCGCCAAAGACATACCGGACACTTCGATCCCGGAGACGTCGGGTGCGTGTCTGTGCACGGAGTTTCACGCAAATTCTCCCCGTGACCTGCGTGGGTTTTTCCTCCGAGATCTTCGGTTTCCTCCCACACTCCAGAGACGTGCAGGTTTGTAGGTGGTTAATCGGCTTGTGTAAATGCAAATTTCCCCTAGTGTGTCGGATAGTGTCAGTGTGGCGGGATCGCTGGTCGGCACTGACTCGGTGGGCCGAAGGGCCTGTTTTTCAACGCTGTATCTCTGAACTATAAAACCAAACTAAAAAAACGAAATGGAATCAGGAAATTGCATTTTAAGCCTCGCCTTGAATTTATCTTCAGTTGTTTGTGTGTTGTTATTAAGATGACTTTATAACTATAGACTCAATGAGAGGAAGTGATTTCTATCAAAAGGTATGATATCTTAACATCGAGATGAAACATCAACAAAGCAGATTGTGGATGAGATCAGCCTCACTAATTAGAGTTAAATCTAAAGACTATTTGCTCTCGTGTCACCCTAGAATTGAACCCGAGATGTTTTATGTTCATTTATACCAGTTTGCTTAGATAGTAACGATAAATCTTCTCTCACATGCCCTACATATCTGCTCCCAAAGTGCAATCGAGTCATAAAGTGATACAACGTGGTAACAAGGCCCTTCGGCCCAACCTTGCTAACCGGCCCCAACATGCCCCAGCTACACTAGTCCCACCTCCTGCGTTTGGCCCACATCCCTCCAATACCTGTCCCTATCCATGTACCTGTCTAACTGTTTCTTAAATTTTGGGATAGACCCAGCTCAACTACCTCCTCTGGCAGTCTCTCGTTCCATACACCCACCACCCCTTTGTGTGAAAGCGTTACTCCTCAGATTCCTATTAAACATTCCCATTCCCCCCCCAGTCCCTAACCATGTCCCTGGTTTCAAATTCCCGAATTATAAATCTGTTTATATCCAAAAAATATAGATCTGGTCAAGATTTTTATTACTAGATTACTTATGTGTCACCTTGTGCAGGATACTGCATAGTTCTGGGCAAGAGACCTGTGCGTTAACCCAATCTATTCCATTTCATACATAGATTTATACAGAGTTCCAGTATATTCAGTCACATGATGGTGAGGAACAGGGAGAATGTTTTCATGTCAGAATGGCAAGACTGGGAGGGATCCTGTCAGTGTAGTCCTTCTTCCCAAATACTTGTTACCCTCTGGGCCCGGCGAGTCCACCCCAACTATCAATCACCCATCACACTATGTGTAGAAGGAACTGCATATGCTGGTTTACACCGAAGATAGACCACAAGTTGCCGGAGTAACTCAGCGGGTCAGGCAGCAATTCTGGTGACGTTTCACCCATTCCTTCTGTCCCAAAGTTGCTCCTGTGCTCCCTGAGTTACTCCGGCATCTTGTGTCCATCTATTCACACTAGTTCTATGTTATTCCCCTTTCGCATCCAACTCGCAACACTTTAAGGGCAATTTACAGTGGGCCGATTAACCTACAACCCCACACGCTTTGGGCTGTGGGGAGCAAAAATGTACAGGTTTGGCGGTAATCAGCTTTGGTAAAAATTGTAAATTGTCCCTCTAGTGTGTAGGATGGCGCTAGTGGACGGGGTGAGCACTGGTCAAGCAGAATCGGTGGGCTGAAGGACATCTTTCAGCACCGCACTGTATCACGAAAGTCGAAAGAAACTGGAGAGGCCAGAGGAACCCCACGCCACTGGGAGTATCGGGAAACTTGCAGAGCAAAACACAGACAACCCAGTCCGGGACTTGCACCCGGGTGGCTGGCCGGGTGGCAGCAGCTGCCCACCACAGCTCCACCAGTCCGCCCAAGACCAGTGCCTTAGAGGCAAGCTATGGGCTTTAGAATAAAGGGATGAGGAAACGCTTTTATTCTCACAGAAGTGGGAGTTGAGTCATATAACTCTCAAGCGAGTACAGAAGTGTTCCAGAACGAACCAAACGCTCATCATGGGTTAACCCACTCATTCCTGGGATCATTCTTGTAAACCTCCTCTGGACCCTCTCCAGAGCCGGCACATTCGTCCTCAGATATGGGGCCCAAATCTGCTCGCAATATTCCAGATGCGGCCTGACCAGCGCCTTATAGAACCTCAGCATTGCACCCCTGTTGTTGTATACAAGCCCTCATGAAATAAATGCTTTCTTTATTACCAATACCTATGTAGGCAGTGGTTGTAGAGGTGGGTGGATGTAGGGACTGGAGTGGAACCAACCACATGCCAATGGCAGGCTCTATCAACCATGTTCCCAAATAGAGGTTGAACATAGACACCAGAAACTGCAGATGCTGGTTTTACCAAAAAAAAGCCCCAGTTTGTGGAGTATCTCTGCAGGTCAGGCAGCATCTTAGTTTAGTTCTGATCTAACAACCTGGAAACAGTCCCTTGGCCCACCGAGTCCGTGCCGACCAGCGATCACCCATACTCTCGTTCTATCCAACACACACTAAGGACAATGAACAATACAGAAGCCAATTTGCTACAAACTGCACTTGTTTGGAGTGTGTGGAGGAAACCGGTGCACCCGGTGAAAACCCACGCAGGTCACAGGGAGAACGTACAAACTCTGTGCAGACAGCACCCGTCGTCAGGATCGAACCCGGATCCCTGGCGCTGTGAGGCAGCGACTCTACCACTGTGCCACCGTGCCTCACCGACATTTCAAGTCGGGATCCTTCTTTGATTTGCTAAACCCCTTGACATGGAAAGAAGACTTTCATGACAGGGAACCAAAATCCTGATCAAAGATTTAAGGCTTTTCAGTGCAAGAGTACGATAAGAACGGCTGTCAGCGGTTATGGGAGAAGGCAGGAGAATGGGTTAGAGGGAGAGATAGATCAGCCATGATTGAATGGTGGAGGAGATCTTGATGGGCCCAAATAGCTACTATCCCTAATGACCTTATAACCTTTTGACAACTGCCCCCTTCTGAACCCTGCACCTCTGGATAATTGACATAGATTGGGTAGCCACATTGATTCCAGGATTAATACTGAGGCATTAAGAGTTTAGTTATGCGTGCAGTGGACTGGGTGAATACAAAATCTGAGGGCCTGAAACTAAACAAGGTCTTTTGATAGAGATAAAAAAAATAATCGATAAGTTTAAATGCAATGAAATTACTTCGTCCAAAGGGGGATCCGGAGGCAGAATTATAAACCAGGGCCAAGCTATCGCGAGCAGAATAATAATGCGTTTTTTTGTCAATCAATTAAATGGTAGTATTAAATGTGAAAATAAATCTCCTCTCCAAACAGTTACATACTCTGGCTCAATAAAACCTCAACCAATAGGTTTTGTTTGGCAACTTATTAAAGCGCGAAGAAGAAAATGATGTATGGTTTTGGAGACGAGAGGAACATAGATGCTGGAATCCTTGCGTAGAATGAAAAGCGCTGGAGTAACCAGCAGGTCAGGCAGCGTTGGGCGGCACGGTGTAGCGCAGCGGCGGAGTTGCTGCATTACAGCGCTTGCAGCGCCAGAGACCCGGGTTCCATCCCCACACCTACGGGTGCTTGTCTGTACGGAGTTTGCGCGCTCTCCCCGTGACCCGCGTGGGTTTTCTCGGGTGCTCCGGTTTCCTCCCACACTCCAAAGACCTGCAGGGTTGTAGGTTGATTGGCTTCAGTAAAAATTGTAAATTGTCCCTAGAGTGTAGGATAGTGTTTGTGCACAGGGATCGCTGGTTGACGCGGGGGCCTCAGTGGGCCGAAGGCCCTGATTCCACGCTGTATCGCTAAAGCAAAGTAGGTCCCGGCAGCATCTCTGGAGTTTAATTTAGTTCAGCGATACAGAACCGAAACAAGCCCTTTGGCCCTGAGTCCGCGCCGACAGCGATCACCTGTACACTAGCGCCATCCTACACACTACGGGATCGTTTAAAATCTTTACCAAAGCCAATTAAACCTGTACGTCTTTGGAGTGTGGGAGGAAACCGGAGCACCCGGAGAAACCCCATGCGGGTCACGGGGAGAAGGAGCAATAGAATGTTTAAGAAGGAACTGCAGATGCGGGAAAAATCGAAGGTAGACAAAAATGCTGGAGAAACTCAGCGGGTGAAGCAGCGTCTAAGGAGCGAAGGAAATAGGAGGACCGTAGAAAACTCAGTACAGACAGCGCCCGTAGTCAGGATCGAACCGGGCTCCCTGCCGCTGTAAGGCAGCAACTCTACCGCTGTGCCACCACAAAGATGGCGGACATCGATACGGGCAAAGGTGGCGGACATGGGTAGGGTCAGGTCCCTCTATGATTGAAGTTGAGTTATAAGCCACAGTCGGAGACAGAATTCAAGGCAGAATGGCCTGCACCATGTCCTGTGCTCCTGAACTGTGATAGAGTTTCGTACGTTTACGTCACGATGAGGCACAGGCTTCATGTATTTTTGAGAAAGTAAATTATTAAGGAGAGCAACATTTTCCGCTTTGATGAGCTAAAAACTGCTTGAAAGGCAGGCCATTGTAGAAATAGCGGGTTGGAAGAGGAATGTTTTACCTCCTACAATGCTGCATGCTGCTCACAGACGAGAGACATCGCTTCACAGTTGTCACGAGCCAATCCCCGTAAGTACTTGAAGTTGTTTTTACATTCAATTGATTTCTGAGCAACAGCACAGTTGGTGAAGCTACCAGGCGCTTTATGTACATTAGCTCACTGCAATACAAGCGATGGCTGTGAAAACAACCACTCTCTCAGGTAGAGTTTGAGAGAAGGAACTGCAGATGCTGGAAAAAATCGAAGGTAGACAAAAATGCTGGAGAAACTCAGCGGGTGAGGCAGCATCTATGGGGAGCGAAGGAATAGGTGAACGTTTCGGGTCGAGACCCTTCTTCAGACTGATGTGGGCGGGGGGGGGGACGGGAAGAAGAAAGGAAAGAGACGGAGACAGTGGGCTGTGGGAGAGCTGGAAGGGGAGGGGAATGAGGGAGAAAGCAAGGACTACCTGAAATTGGAGAAGTCAATGTTCATACTGCTGGGATGTAAACTGCCCAAGCGAAATATGAGGTGCTGCTCCTCCACTTTGTGTGGGACTCTCTCTGGCCATGGTGGAGGCCCAGGACAGAAAGGACTGATTTGGAATGGGAGGGGGAGTTGAAGTGTTTCGCTATGGGTAGTTTATACCCCCAAGCAGTATGAACATTGATTTCTCCAGTTTCAGGTAGTCCTTGCTTTTTCCCTCTTTCCCCTCCCCTTCCCATCTCTCCCACAGCCTAATGTCTCAGCCTCTTCCTTTCTTCCTCCCCCCCCCCCACCACCACCCCCCACATCAGTCCGAAGAAGGGTCTCGACCGCAACGTCACCTATTTCCTTCGCTCCGTAGATGCTGCCCTCACCGCTGAGTTTCTCCAGCATTTTTATCTACCCTCTCTCAGGAACAGATATGTTCTGGAAATGTAGATACAATTAGAACTGGGAACCAGAGATGAGAAAAGGAATGCAAGGCCCCCGACACAACTGGCTCTACCCACACCACATGTGAGGCACATACTCTGTGTGATGTGCAGGAAGGAATTGCAGATGCTGCTTTAAATTAAAGATAGACACAAAATGCTGGAGTAACTCAGCAGGACAGGCAGCATCTCAGGAGAGAATGAATGGGTGACGTTTCGGGTCGAGACCCTTCTTCAATAGACAATAGACAATAGGCAATATCTGCAGGAGTCGGCCATTCGGTCCTTCGCCATTCAATGTGATCATCATCCAATCAGTACCCCGTTCCTGCCTTCTCCCCATATCCCCTGTCTCCGCTATCTTTAAGAGCCTATCTAGCTCTCTCTTGAAAGTATCCCCAGACTGATCACAACATCACTCCGAACGATGTGAAAATTCTCTACCCTAAAACATCGCCCGTTCCTTCTCTCCAGAGAGGCTGCCTGCCCCCGCTGCGTTACTCCAGCATTTTGTGTCCAGACTCTGTGCGATGCTGGTGATGAAAATGACATTGAATGTGAGGAAAAGCCCACGTTTGCTGTTTGTAAAGTGTGAGCGGTCTCGTGGTTCAGTGCCACAGATGGTGAAGAAATGACAACACTGCGATTCTCATCTTTGGTTAGTGATAAGGCACGTGTCGATGGCAGTGTGTGCAAACCTTGCTGCAAATAGCCACACTGAAGGTATTTATTTGGATCCGAGCCGCAGCTTTGCGAATAGCATTTGCATCATCTCTGGCACTGGAGGAGGTGCTGGAGTCATCCGATCTACTGGACTCTCAGCATCAATCTCATGGGCTGGTAGATGGTGGAACTAGCTCTGATAACACAAGCACACGCACACATGCACACTCGAACACACAGGTACACGCGCGCACACACACGCGCACACACGTGCACGACGACACACACATGCACACACACGCACACACACGTGCATGACGACACACACACGCACCCGCACCCACATGCACACGCACGCACACACACGTGCACGGCGACACACATATGCACACTCGAACACACAAGTACACGCGCACACACGCACACATGCACCCACACACGAACACGCACAAATGCACACTCAAACACACAAGTACATGCGCACACACGCACACATGCACCCACACACTCACACGCACAAATGCACACTCAAACACACAAGTGCACGCGCGCACACACACACCTGCAGAACGACACACACACACGTACACATTGCACACATGAACACACAAGCACACGCACGAGCGCACACACTCACACTCACACACACACACGTGCCAGGTAGACTGAAGAGAAGGTTATGTGAAGGGGAGAAAAAATTAGCTTATTAAAGTAGATGCAAGATGGATTTATGTCCTAATGTTGTGACACAGGATCAATGGACTATGTGACCTTCTTCTGCTGAATCATTTTATGATCTCTGAGTAGTCGAGCTATTAAAATATGAACAGTCTTAGAAAGTCAATGTGGGGCATTCAGCATCTCCGGAGAGAGAAACAAGGTTCACTTGCACCTCCTCCAACCTCATCCACTGTATCCGCTGTTCCAGGTAGTGGCCTCCTATATATCGGTGAGACCAAGCGTAGACTGGGCGATCGTTTCGTTTAACACCTCCGCTCAGTCCGCCTTGGTTTCTGCGATCTCCCGGTTGCCTAACACTTTAACTCCCCCTCCCATTCCCAATCTGATCATTCTGTCCTGGGCCTCCTCCACTGTCAGAGTGAGGCCCAGCACAAATTGGAGGAACAGCCGCTGGGCAGTACGAACCCAGCGGTACGAACATTAACTTCTCTAGTTTCGAGTAACCCTTCAGTTCCGTCTCTCCCTGCCCCCCTCCTCCACCCTAGTTGTCCTGCTAGTTCCACTGTTCACATCGCTTTGTTATCACCTCTTCCACGGTCAACAATGGACCATTGTGGGCTCCACCTTTCTTTGGTCGGTGCGGTCTCGGTGGGCCGAAGGGCCTATTTCCGCGCTGTGTCGCCAAACTAAGAAATTGCAGAGAATTGTAGTCTCTCCTCATTTAAACATTGTTTTCAATTTCTTTGAGTTGAGTTGAGGTGAGTTGAGTTTAGAGATACTGCATAGAAACAGGCTCTTTGGCCCACTGAGTCCACACTCGCCATCAGTCGTCCGTTCAGACTAGTTCCAGGTAATCCCAATCTTGCATCCACTCCCTACATGTTAAGACAATTTTATAGAGGGTCAATTAACCCTAAAAACCTGCACGCCTTTGGAGTGTGGGAGGAGTCCGGAGCACCCGGAGGAAACCCACGCGGTCCCGGGGAGAACATGTAAACTCCACACGCGCAGCACGCAAGGTCAGAATCGAACCCGGGTCTACGGTGCTGTGAGGCAGCAGCGTTTACCAGCTATGCCACCGAGCCGGTCCTACCAAAGTGATGATGGACCTCACATTCTCCCACATTTGCACCCGCCTGCCAATTTTCTGCCTCCCTTCAGACTCTTAGCAGGAACTGAGCTCTTGATTGTCTGAGAATGTTATTCCTAAAGCCCACATTGTAGAAATAAGGAATTGCAGCTTCTGGCTTACACAAAAGTGCTGGAGTAACCCAGCGGGTCAGGCCGCATCTGTGGGGAACATGGATAGGTGACGTTTCACAGAGTGCTGGAGCAGTAACTCAGGGATCAGGCAGCATGCTGCGGAGAACATGGATCGGTGACGTTTCACAGAGTGCTGGAGTAACTCAGCGGGTCAGGCAGCATCTGCGGAGAACATGGATAGGTGACGTTTCACAGAGTGCTGGAGTAACTCAGCGGGTCAGGCAGCATCTGTGGGGAACACGGACAGGTGACGTTTTTGCTGACTGGATAACACACAACCAAAATGCGTCTCACTGTACCTTGGTGCCCGTGACAATAAAAACTAAACTCAACTATCCATGTTCTCCCGAGATGCTGCCAGTCGCTCCGAGTTACTCCAGCACTTGTGTCCTTTTCTTCACCAGACGGGCGGCAGGGAGGCGCAGCGGTAGAGTTGCTGCCTTGCCGCATTTACCGAGCCAGAGACCCGGGTTCGATTCCGACTATGGGAGCTGCCTGTGCGGAGTTTGTACGTTCTCCCCGTGGCCTGCGTGGGTTTTCTCCGAGATCTTTGGTTTTCTCCCACACTCCAAAGACGTGTAGGTTTGTAAGTTAATTGGCTGGGTGTAAATGTAAATTATCCCTCGTGCGTGTAGGATAGTGTGAGTGTGCGGGGGTCGCTGGTCGGCGCGGACTCAGTGGCTCGAAGGGCCTGTTCCCACGCTGTATCTCTAAACTAAACTGAACTAATTGAGACTAAGACCTTAAGCCATAGGAGCTGAATTAGGCCATTCGTCCCATCGAGTCCATTCTGCCATTCAATCGTGGCTGGACAAAAAATGCTGGAGAAACTCAGCGGGGTGAAGCAGCATCTATGGAGCAAAGGAATAGGCCTCATTCAATCACGGCCGATCTATTTTCTCCTCTCGACCCCATTCTCCTGCCTTCTCCCTGTGACCTCTGATGCCCATTATTAATTATGAACATATTAGTCTTGGTTTTAAAAATACCCAAATGACTTGGCCACCACAGCCGTCGGTGGCAATGAATTCCATAGATTCACCAGCCTCCGGCTAAACAAATTCCTCCTGGCCCACGTTAATAACTGTTATTTGGTCTGAAGCCCGTACAGTTCTCATATCAATTCAGGTGAAATATCAGGCTCAGTGCTTTATGACTTTATTTAATATGTCTCTATATCCTCTGCAAATTGGTCTACACAGCGATATGTCTCCAAAATAACACGGCGTGTCTCCAGGAAAGAACCTCTTTCTTTCATCCTTTGATTTGTATTGTGTATGTAATAGCATAGTATGTAATAATTGTATGTGGAAAATTTCATCTCTTGCATTCGAGTCTAAAGGTTGCCTCGAAAAATAATAGATAAGCAATTGTAATAGATGGGTACATGACAATAAGGCAAACACAACAGATCTTAATGGGATCAAACCAGCAATGAATCTTTGCATCTGCAGATTATGATACCTTCCAAGCCCTCTAAATATATTACAGATGGCTATTGTTCCCTTTCACTTTTAAACTGACATTGACATATTAGGTTTTGCTGATTGCACTTCACCTATGTTAGGTCGCAGCCTTACAGCGTTCATGCTTTGAGCTGCTGTCAACATATTGTTGAGCAAAAGGGATTAATCCATTGCCCCAGTTCACGACCTCCGCTCGATCCGCAATATCCCGACCCGATCTCCCGGTGGCTCAGCACTTCAACTCCCCCTCCCATTCCCAATCCGACCTTTCTGTCCTGGGCCTCCTCCATGGCCAGAGTGAGTCCCACCGCAAATTGGAGGAGCAGCACTCATTATTTCGCTTGGGTATATATGAACATTGACTTCTCCTTGGTAGTCCTTGCTTTCTCCCTCTTTCCCTCCCTTCCCATTCGCCCCAGCCCACTGTCTCCGCCTATTTCCTTTCTTCTTCCCGCCCCCCCCCACCCCCACACCAGTCTGAAGAAGGGTCTCGACCTGAAACGTCAACTATTCCTTCTCTCCATAGATGCTGCCTCTCCCGCTGAGTTTCTCCAGCATTTTGTCTACCTTTGATTTTTCCAGCATCTGCAGTTCTTTCTTAAACAATCATTGCGCATATAATTGGATTTTGAAACTTAACAGCGTGGAAACAGGCCCTTCGGCCCACCGTGTCCGCCCATACCAGCGATCCCCGCACGCTAACACTATCCTACACACACTAGGGACAATTTTACATTTACACCAAGCCGATTAACCTACAACCTGTACGTCTTTGGAGTGTGGGAGGAAACCGACGATCTCGGAGAAAACCCACGCAGGTCACGGGGAGAACGTACCAACTCCATACAGACAGCGCCTGTAGTCGAGATCGAACCCGGGTCTCTGGCGCTGTGAGGCAGCAACTCTACCGCTGCGCCACCGTGCCGCCCGGTAAGACAAGACAGAAAGTGCTGGAGGAACTCAGTGGGTCAGCAGAAAGAGTGTAGGACGTGGATTCTTTGGGTCGAGACCCTTCTTCAGACCGATTGTAGTAAAGGGGGAGAGAGCTGGATGTGTGGGTGGGGGAGGGGGGGGGGGGCAAGGACAGGCAAGTGATATGTGGAAACAGGAAAGGGGGGTGGACAAAGGCCAGCGATGAAAGGGGGAGAGAAAAAAATAACGGTGATAGATGGACAGATATATATGGACAGATCAAGTCCAGGATAGACCCGTTTCTATCTATCTATCTATCTATCTATCTGTCTATCTATCTATCTATCTATCTATCTATCTATCTATCTATCTATCTATCTATCTATCTATCTATCTATCTATCTATCTATCTATCTATCTATCTATCTATCTATATCTATCTATCTATCTATCTATCTATCTATCTATCTATCTATCTATCTATCTATCTATCTATCTATCTATCTATCTATCTATCTATCTATCCCTGCTATCTTTCTCTGCTAAATCTATCTATCTCTGCCATAAAAATATCTACTGACTTGCCCTCTACAGCCGTCTGTGGCAAAGAATTCCACAGATTCACCACCCTCTGACGAAAAAAATCCTCCTCATCGTTCCAAAGGTCATTCCTTTAATTCTGAGGCTATGGCCCAAAACTCCCCCACTAGTGGAAGGATGGAGCCCACAATGCTCCATTGTTGGCTGGGAAGAGGTGATTTGGAAGGGATACAAGGATACGAGCCAGTGAGCGGAAAGACAATACACGATTACAATCGATCCGTCCACAGTGTAAGATACAGGGATAAAGGGAATATCGTTTAGTGCAAGATAAAGTCCAGAAAAGTCCGATTAAAGATAGTTTGAGGGTCTCCAGTGAGGTAGATAGTAGTTCAGGACTGCTCTCTGGTTGTGGTAGGATGATTCAGTTGCCTGATAACAGCTGGGAAGAAACTGTCCCTGAATCTGGAGGTGTGCCTTTTAACACTTCTGTACCTTTTTGACCGATGAGAGAGGAGAGAAGAGGAGCGGCCCGGGGTGCGACTGATCCTTGATTATGCTGCTGGCCTTGCCGCGGCAGCGTGAGGTGGAAGTGGAGTCAATGGAAGGGAGACACAAAAAGCTGGAGTAGCTCAGCAGGGCAGGCAATAGAAGGGAGGTTGGTTTGTGTGACGGTCTGGGCTGTTGTCCACGATAAAGGGCCTGTCCTACTTGCCGATTTTGCTGGTGTCATATCAGTGTGCCAAACGATTTTGAACATTTCAAAATCCAGTGGCGACAAAAGAAATGTTACGACACTTGAAAAAACACCGGGCGTCAAAATGTAATCACGGCGTGTCATGCGTCATCACGCGGCATCACAACGCGTATTTTCGCGTGACCTGATTACATCAGTCAATGATGCTGGCAGTCGCCAAAAAATCGCAAGTGGGACAGGCCCTTAACTCCCCTGGAATTCCTCGCAGTCTTGGACGGAGCTGTTCGCAAACCACGCTGCGATGCAGCTCGATAAAATCCCAGCGGTATGAACATTAACTTCTGCAATTTCAGGTAGTCCCTGCGTTTCCCTCTTCCCCTCCCCTTCCCAGCTCTCCCACAGCCCACTGTCTCCTCCTCTTCCTTTCTTCTTCCCGTCCCCCCCCCCCCCCCCCACAACCCCACATCAGTCTGAAGAAGGGTCTCGACCCGAAACGTCACCTGTTCCTTCGCTCCGTAGATGCTGCCTCACCCGCACGTGGCACAGGCCACGGCGGTGGGGGAAGGGGGTTTACTCCAGGTATTTTGTGCCAGAAGCCAGTCAGATGCAATAAGCTCTCTTCATGTTGAAGCCATTAGTGGATTCATTTCCAGGAACATATCCCAGGGGGTCAGTAAAGTACCTGAGTTGCTCTGGTGCCATTGTTGCTATTTAAAAGCAAAGCCTCGGGTGCAGTCGGCACACCTGCTGAGGTCTAACACAGCCGTGAAGATCTTCAGTGTGTCAGAAGGAACGCAGATGCTGGTTTAAACCAAAGATAGACACAAAATGCCGGAGTAACTCAACGGGTCAGGCAGCATCTCTGGAGAGAAGGAAATAGGTGACGTTTCGGGTCGAGACCCTTCTTCAGACCAGAAGATCTTCAGTCATGAGCCCACAGTCCCATCATTCATAGATAGACACAAAATGGCAGGCTAACTAATTTGAGTGCAACTCTAGACAAGTCTCAGAAAACTGCTCCAATTTAGTTTAGGGAGGAACTGCAGATGCTGGTTTAAAGCGAAGATAGACACAAAAATGCTGGAGAGTGGGAAAACAAGGGTTACTTGAAGTTAGAGAAAATCAAGGTTCATAGCACTAGTTGAAAGCTGCCCAAGCGAAATATGAGGTGCTGTTTCTCCAATATATCCAGGAAGGGAAGGATAAAGCAGGATGTTGGATAAAGGGCAGCACAGCGGTAGAGTTGCTGCCTTCCAGCTCCAGAGATGCAGGTTCGATCCTGGCTGGCCCTTCAGGCAGCCGAGTCCATACCGACCAGCGACCCCCGCACATTAACGCTATCCTACACACACTAGGGATCATTTACAATTATAATAGTGAGCCAATTAGCCGACAGACCTGTACTTCTTTGGAGTGTGGGAGAAACCAGGAGGAAAAACCCACGCAGGCCAGGGGGAGAACGTACAAACTCCACGCAGACAGCACCCGTGGTCGGGATGGAACCGGGTCTCTGGCGCAGTGAGGCAGCAACTCTACTGCTGCGCTACCGTGCTCCCCTCCAAAAGAAATGCCCCCCCCCCCCCCCTCAGTGGCCACCTGTTGAGTCAATCAGTCTGAAGAAGGTTCCCTAATCCAAGGCCTCACCTACAGTATCCATCTTTTCCAGAGATAGCAAGCGGATTTTGGTTGCTGGGAAATCGTGGCACATGTGGGCCCCTCACTGCTACCAAACACAGCAGCAGAAAAACATAAGATTCATACCGTTGGTGAAAATAATGTGTTCCCCCTAATCATGGATACATTTTGCCGTCAGAATCGATATCGCATCTTCTTTTGCTGCAGTTTTATAACTGATAAATAAAAGCGTTAAAAAAAAAAAAGAAACAAAGTACTGGAGTAACTCAGTGGGTCAGGCAGCATCTGTGGAGAACATGGATAGGTGACGTTTCACAGAGTGCTGGAGTAACTCAGCGGGTCAGGCAGCATCTGTGGAGAACATGGATAGGTGACGTTTCACAGAGCGCTGGAGTATCTCAGCGGGTCAGGCAGCATCTGTGGAGAACATGGATGGGTGTCGTTTCAGATGGGGACCTCTCTCAGAGATGCTGAGAGAAGGAGTTGCAGAGGATGGTTTACAAGAGAAGGCATAAAGTGGTTCCTCCAGCGCTTTTTGTATCTTCTCTTCAGAGATTATTGCCGGGTCCTCTGAGATCCTTGTGAGAAACGCAGTAAGTTTGGGTGATGGCCTGTTAGCTGCGAGGCTGCAACTCTGTCTAATGAGTTTCCCAATGGAAGGAAAGTCGTCCATCGGGGGCAGTGGGAAAAGATCTGTCAATTGGTGCGGCCCGCACTCAGGTCGTTCTAACCTCACTCATCGAGCTGCATGGCACAGATAATGCCCCTTGGTGCACGCGCCCCCAGGCCGAGCTCTAAGCCATCCCTGGCTTGTCCACTGAATCACACGCGGACAAGCCAGACACTGCAGATGCTGGAATCAGAGCAAGAAATAGACAATAGACAATAGACAATAGGTGCAGGAGTAGGCCATTTGGCCCTTCGAGCCAACACCGCCACTCAATGTAGACAAAAATGCTGGAGAAACTCAGTGGGTGCAGCAGCATCTATGGAGCGAAGGAAATAGCCAACGTTTCGGGCCGAAACCGTTCTTGAGACATTCAATGTGATCATGGCTGATCATCCACAATCAGTACCCCATTCCTGCCTTCTCCCCATATCCCCTGACTCCGCTATCTTCAAGAGCCCTATCTAGCTCTCTTTTGAGTGTATTCAGAGAACCAGCCTCCACCACCTTCTGAGGCAGAGAATTCACAGACTCACAACTCTCTGTGAGAAAAAAGTGTTTCTTCATCTATTCTAAATAGCCCACCCCTTATTCTGAAACTGTGGCCCCTGGTTCTGGACTCCCCCAACTTTGGGAACATGTTTCCTGCCTCTAGCGTGTCCAAACCCCTTAACAATCTTATACGCTTCAATAAGATCCCCTTCATCCTTCTAAAAAAAACTCCAGAGTGTACAAGCCCAGCCGCTCCATTCTCTCAGCGTATGACAGTCCCGCCGTCCCACAAATCAAGGCAGCCACGGTAGAGTTGCTGCCTTACAGCACTTGCAGCGCCAGAGAGCCGGGTTCCATCCCGACTACGGGTGCTGTCTGTACGGAGATTGCACGTTCTCCCCGTGACCTGCGTGTGTTTTCTCCGCGATCTTCGGTTTCCTCCCACGCTCCAAAGACGTGCGGGTTTGTAGGCGAATTGGCTCGGTATAAATGTAAAATTGTCTCTAGTGTGTGTAGGATAGCGTTAGTGTGCGGGGATCGCTGGTCGGCGCTGTGTCCCAACCCGAAACGCCTCTTACCCATGTTCTCCCGAGATGCTGCCTGACCCACCGAGGTATTCCAGTATTTTCAAAATTCAAGATTCAAGATTCAAGAGAGTTTATTGTCACGTGTCCCAGATAGGACAATGAAATTCTTGCCTTGCTTCAGCATAACAGAATATTGTAGGCATAAATACAGAACAGATCAGTCTAAGTAAGGGTCCCGACCAATAACATGGCCTATCCATGTCCTCCACAGATGCTGCCTGACCCGTTGAGTTACTCCAGTACTTTGTGTCTATCTCTGGGCTGCTAAGTTATTTGACGTTGTGATTCTTTTGTTCTTCAACTTCTCCTTTAGTTTACACCGCAGACAGACACAAAATACTGGAGTAACTCAGCGGGACAGGCAGCATCTCTGGAGAGAAGGAATGGGTGACGTTTCGGGTCGAGACCCCGTCACCCATTCCTTCCCTCCAGAGATGCTGCCCGTCCCGCTGAGTTAACTCCAGCATTTTGTGTCTATCTTCGGCAATCCAGCATCCCATAAGGTTATGAGGTCATAAGTGATAGGAGCAGAATTAGGCCATTCGGCCCAACAAGTCTACTCTGCCCATCAATCGTGGCTCATCTACCTCTCCCTCCTAACCCCATTATCCTGCCTTCTCCCCATAACCACTGACACCCGCACTAAATCAAGAATCTATCTAGCTCTGCTTTAAAAATACCCATTGACTTGGCCTCCACAGCCATCTGTGGCAAAGAATTCCACAGATTCACCACCCTCTGACTAAAGAAATCCCTCCTCATCTCCTTGCTAAAGGAACACCCTTTAATTCTGAGGCTGTGACCTCTGGTCCTAGACTCTCCCACTAGTGGAAACATCCTCTCCACATCCACTCTATCCAAGCCTTTCACTATTGGGAACTGCCTCAGCTGTTCCTTCCTACACATCCCCTTTAGTTTATTTTCTGCGCCCCTGTCTCTTCACACATATTTAAAGACTTGTTGTGTAAGTAACAGTTTCGAGGTCCGTTAACCTTGCTTCATTCTCCACGGGTGCTGTCTGACCTGCTGGGTATCTCCCAGCAGTTTCTGCCTCTGTATTCACGCTACAGTGACCATGGCAATTTTAGGGAAAGATCTGTTTCTGAATTTCTTATTTCACAGCGAACCACATCATGTTTCATTTTACAGCAGTAATGTATGTGATCTAGTTTTGTTCGGAGATATGGCGCGGAAACGCGCCCTCCAGCCCCACCGAGTCCGCGCCGGCCAGCGTTCCCCGCACACTAACGCCACCCTACACCCACGAGGGACAATGTTTACCAAGCTCATTAACCCACAAAACCCCTGCGCGTCTTTGGAGTGTGGGTGCAAACCGAAGATCTCGGAGAAAACCCACGCAGGTCACGGGGAGAACGTACAAACTCCGTACAGACAGCGCCCGTAGTCAGGGTCGAACCTGGGTTTCCGGCGCTGTGAGGCAGCAACTCTACCGCTGCGCCACCGTGGTCCCTCTAGTGACGTGTTCCTGACGTATTTCATGTTACACGAAAAGGTTTCTAAAGTTGTTTTGCAGAGTGTCATACCTTATGTTTTTATATTAATTCAGGGATCTGGCAACAATACCTTTTAACCATATAACCATATAACAATTACAGCACGGAAACAGGCCCTCTCGGCCCTTCCAGTCCGTGCCGACCATTTGTTTTCCCCTAGTCCCATCTACCTGCACTCAGACCATACCCCTCCATTCCCTTCCCGTCCATATACCTATCCACTTTACTTTTAAATGTTAAAATCGATCCTGCCTCCACCACTTCTGCTGGAAGCTCATTCCACACAGCCACCACCCTCTGAGTAAAGAAGTTCCCCCTCACGTGACCCCTAAACGTCCGTCCCTTAATTTGCATGTCATGCCCTCTTGTTTGAATCTTCCCTACCCTCAATGGGAAAAGCTTATCCACGTCAACTCTGTCTATCCCTTTCATCATTTTAAAGACCTCAATCAAGTCCCCCCTTAACCTTCTGCGCTCCAAAGAATAAAGACCTAACTTGTTCAACCTTTCTCTGTAACATAGTTGCTGGAACCCAGGCAACATTCTAGTAAATCTCCTCTGTACTCTCTCTATTTTGTTGACATCCTTCCTATAATTAGGCAACCAAAATTGTACACCATACTCCAGAATTGGTCTTACCAATGCCTTGTACAATTTTAACATTCTGTTTTCCGTTTACAAAATTCTGGGACCAGATATGGCACTAATCACATTTTCAACAGTAAACACAATTAATTCAGACTTGCACGGTGCAGAGAAGGTTTACGAGCATGTTGCCAGGACCTGAGGGTGTGAGCTACAGGGAGAGGTTGAGCAGGCTGGGTCTCTATTCCTTGGAGCGCAGGAGGATGAGGGGTGATCTTACAGAGGTGTATAAGATCATGAGAGGAATCGATCGGGTAGAAGCACAGAGTCTCTTGCCCAGAGTAGGGGAATCGAGGACATAGGTTTAAGGTGAGGGGAGAAAGATTTAATAGGAACCTTAGGAGTAACGTTTCCACACAGAGGGTGGTGGGTGTGTGGAACGAGCTGCCAGAGGAGGTAGTTGAGATTCGGACTATCCCAACTTTTAAGAAGCAGGTACATGGCTAGGACAGGTTTAGGGGGGTATGGGTCAAACGGAGGCAGTTGGCACGTGTAGATGGGGTATGTTGGTTGGCATGGACAAGTTAGGCCGAAGGGCCTGTTTCTGCACCGTGCAACTCTGTGGCTCCACAGACAGTAATGTATGCCAGATGTTTGGCCATTTAGTTGTGGATCTTTGGAATTCTCTGTCACAGAAGGCAGTGGAGGCCAATTCACTGGATGTTTTCAAGGGAGAGTTAGATTTAGTTATTTGGGCTAACGGAATCAAGGGATATGGGGAGAAATCAGGAATGGGGTACTGATTTTGGATAATCAGCCATGATCATGTTAATCATAGAGACATAGAGTGATACAGTGTGGAAACAGGCCCTTCGGCCCAACTTGCCCACACCGGCCAACATGTCCCAGCTACACTAGTCCCACCTGCCTACACTTGGTCCATATCCCTCCAAACCTGCCCTATCCATGTTTAGTTTAGTTTAGTTTAATTTAGAGAAAGAGCACAGAAACAGGCCCTTCGGTCCACTGGGTCCGCGCCGACCAGCAGTCCCCGCACATTAACACTATCCCACACCCACTAGGGACAATTTTTACATTCATACCAAGCCAATTAACCTACAAACCTGTACGTCTTTGGAGTGTGGGAGGAAACCGGAGATCTCGGAGAAAACCCACGCAGGTCACGGGGAGAACGTGCAAACTCCGTACGGACAGCGCCCGTAGTCGGGATCGAACCCGGGTCTCCGGCGCTGCGTTCGCTGTAAGGCGGCAACTCTACCGCCGTGCCATCGTGACCGCCCAATAATCCATATTGAACTGGCTGGCTGGAAGGGCCGAATGACCTTTACTCCCTGCACCTGTTTTCGATCTTTCTATGTTCCTTACACCCATCACCTTTCCACTCAATGCCCCCGGGCGAAGGCAAATAGATGCCGATGATACCGGTGGGGGTATCAGGAGCGTAGAGAGATTTGTCATGGTCCTCATTTCGGGCTTCACGAGCACTTAGCGCAGAGAGATTGTTGGCACTTTGCCCGGATGTGCCTCACAGCCCGCCACTGAATATTCATTTCCAGCACAGCGCTGTTTGGCCTGCTAACAAAAGCGAAAAAAACTTGGCGTTTTTGTGCTCCGCGAATGTTAAATAATTGTGTTGGCCCGACTTCAGAAATGAGGCTGTCATCTCAGAACCTCTTGGAGTTTGCCTCCAGGAGTTAAGCAAGACAGCTCTCATTACTGGCTCGAAAGACTGCAGATTTCTTACAGAAAGGCGGAGAACAGTGGTCGCTCCAGCCCTCAACAGAGACTGAGAGCAGAAGGCACCAGTTTGTACCCTAATGGGCAAGATATAGATTACTGCCTCCTAAAAAGCCCACTGAGGTGACAGAATCCATGCTTCACGTCACAGTCGTTGAATAAAAAATACGCTCTCACCATTGCCAAAGGTTCTTGCTTCTGAAAGTCACGCTGAGCATCAAATTGTAGATTCGCGGTGGCACGGTGGCGCAGCGGCGGAGTTAATAGACAATAGGTGCAGGAGAAGGCCATTCGGCCCGTCCAGCCTGCACTGTCATTCAATGTGATCATCCCCAATCAGTACCCCGTTCCTGTCTTCTCCCCATATCAATAGACAAGAGACAATAGACAATAGCTGCAGGAGTAGGCCATTCGGCCCTTCGAGCCAGCACCGCCATTCAATGTGATCATGGCTGATCATCCCCAATCAGTACCCCGTTCCTGCCTTCTCCCCATATCCCCTGACTCCGCTAATTTTTAAGAGCCCTATCTAGCTCTCTCCTGAAAGTATCCAGAGAACCGGCCTCCACCGCCCTCTGAGGCAGATAATTCCACAGTCTCACAGCTCTCTGTGTGATAAAGTGTTTCCTTGTCTCCGTTCTAAATGGCTTGCCCCTTATTCTTAAACTGTGGCCCCTGTTCCTGGACTCCCCCCACATCGGGAACATGTTTCCTGCCTCTAGCATGTCAGAACACTTAATAATCTTATATGTTTCAATAAGATCCCCTCTCATCCATCTAAACTCCAGAGTGTACAAGCCCAGCCGGTCCATTCTCTCAGCTTGTTCAATACATTCACCCACATTCTCCCTGTGACCGAGTGGGTTTTCTCCGGGTGCTCCGGTTTCCTCCCGCATTCCAAAGAGGTACAGGTTTGTAGGTTAATTGGCTTTGGGTAAAATTGTGAATTATACCCAGTGTGTGGGATAATGTTAGTGTGCGGGGTGATTGCTGGTCTGCACGGACTGGATGGGCAGATGGGCCTGTATCTCTGAACTTTATACAGTAAGTACTGTCTGAAGGCTAGATCTAAGGTGCAATATCTGTTATTGTTACTGCGTGGTGATCGCTGGTTGGCACGGACTCCGTGGGCAGAAGGGCCTGTTTCCGTGTTGTATCTCCATAGAAATTTAAAATCGATTTGTCTTTCCATTATTGGGAACTTTTTTGGGAATTGGGAATTATTATACTTTTTATTGGGAAATAAGAGAGGTGACCCTGTCCTCTGTGGGAGGGAACTGCAGATGCTGGTTTATGCCGAAGGCAGACACAAAATGCTGGAGTAACTCAGCAGGACAGGCAGCGTCTCTGGAGAGAAGGAATTTGGTGACATTTCGGGGTCGAGACTGAGTCTGAAGAAGGGTCTCGACCCGAACGTGGCCCACTCCTTCTCTCCAGAGACGCTGCCTGTCCTGCCGAGTTACTCCAGCATTTTGTGTCTGTCTGCGGTGTAAACTAAAGGGGACGTCTGCAGGAGAAGCTGAAGAACAAAAGAATCACAGCATCAAATAACTTAAGCCCCTGTCCCACTGTACAAGCTAATTCAAGAGTTCTCCCGAGTTTCCCCTGATTCGAACTCGGGGAATTACGGTAATGGTACTCGGGGCTCTTGTGGACACTCCGCACTGTTGAAAAAACTTCCCGAGCTTGCCGCGTAGCCCGAGTACCTGCCATTAGAGTTACGAGTCGCAAAGAGACTTCCCGAGCTCCGACGTACCCGCTACGTACATTCTACGTAATTACCACGAGTTTGATTTTTTTTTTAACTCGAGAGAGCTCTTGGGTAAACTTGTACAGTGCGACAGGCCCATTAGCAGCCCAAAGATAGACACACAGATGCTGGAGTAACTCAGCGGGTCAGGCAGCATCTGTGGAGGACATGGATAGGTGACGTTTCGGACCGGGACACTGAGAGTCTCTGTGCCTGAAGAATTTAATGCGCAGCTCACAGAAGGACACAGGACCCCGCAGACATTTCTTTAGTCAGAGGGTGGTGAATCTGTGGAATTCTTTGCCACAGATGGCCGTGGAGGCCAAGTCAGTGGATATTTTTAAGGCAGAGACAAATAGATTCTTGATTAGTACGGGTGTCAGGGGTTATGGGGAGAAGGCAGGAGAATGGGGTTCGGAGGGAGAGATAGATCAGCCATGATTGAACGGCATAGAATTGATGGGCCGAATGGCCAAATTCTGCTCCTATGACTTATGAAACAACAGAAAGTGTGAGGCAAAAAGGGCAGCACGGTGGCGCAGTGGTAGAGTTGCTGCCTTACAGCGCCAGAAACCCGGGTTCAATCCCGACAATGGCTGCTTGTGGATACGGAGTTTGCACGTTCTCCCCGTGACCTGTTTGGGTTTTGTCTGGGCGCCCTGGTTTCCTCCCACGCTCCAAAGACGTGCGGGCATGTAGGCTAATTGGCTTGGTATAATTGTAAATTGTCCCTTGTGTCTGCAGGGTGGTGTTGGTGTGCGGCGATTGCTGGCCAGTGCGGACTCGGTGGGCCGAAGGGCCTGTTTGTGCGCTGTATCGCTAGACTAAACTCAACTAAACTAAAAAAGGTTTGCAGGCTAATTGGCTGAGTATAAATGCGTGTGTGCAAGATGACGCGAGTGCACGGGGATGGCTGGTCGGTGCGGACCCGGTGGGCCGAAGGGCCTGTTTCCACGCTGTATCTCTAAAATAAAAGGATTGAAGAGTTGCAGGATTGGGCTGGTGAGCGAGTGAAGGCCTGCGAGTTGAGAGACTGTCAACGTTAAATGACAGGGCTGGGACAATGGGCCAACAGCTGACAGCAATGCGAATAGTCACCAGCTATCAACCAGCTGACTCAGATCTGAAGGTTAGCTGACGTGCCTGCTTTTGAGTTTCACTGATAAGTTGATTGAAAGCAGAAGACATGCAGAGTTTCATCCTATCTCCAGCTGCACGTGGCTAATTCATCACCCTGTTAGTTCCTCGCAAGTCACACTGGTGAGACGTGTGTATTTTAGTTTGGAGATGCATCAGGGAGCCAGGCTCTTCAGCCCATCACATCCATGCCGACCCTTCATACTAGTTCCACGTTATCCCACTTTCTCATCCACTCCTTACACCCAGAGGCCAATTAACCTACAAACTGTCCGAAGCAAGTTCTTGACCCGAAACGTCACCTATCCATGTTCTCCACAGATGCTGCCTGACCCGCTGAGTTACTCCAGCACTCTGTGAAACGTCACCTATCCATGTTCTCCAGAGATGCTGCCTGACCCGCTGGGTTACTCCGGCACTCTGTGAAACGCCACCTATTCATGTTCTCCAGAGATGCTGCCTGACCCGCTGAGTTACTCCAGCATTTTGTGATTATCATTAACATAACACACCCGCACGTCTTTGGAGTGTGGGAGGAAAATGGAGCACCCAGAGAAAACCCACGCAGGTCACGGGGAGAGCGTACAAACTCCGTACAGACAGCGCCCGTAGTCAGGATCGAACCCGGGTCCCTGGCGCTGTGAGGCAGCAACTCTACCGCTGCGCCACCGTGCCGCCCATTGGAAAATTACCTGTTATAATTCAACTATTCCATCTTTAGACACAAGGTATTTTGGATGCTGTTATACGCAAAGGGTGGTGGGTGTATGGAACGAGCTGCCAGAGGAGGTAGTTGAGGCAGGGACTATCCCAACGTTTAGACAGGCAGATGGATAGGACAGGTTTAGAGGGACATGAGCCAAACGCAGGCAGGTGGGGCTAGTGTAGATCAGGCACATCTTTGGGAGGTGGGAGGAAACTGGGGTCTCCCGGAGAAAACCGACATGGTCATGGGGGAGAACAAACATACTCCACACAGACAGCATCTTAAGGCAGGATCGAACCGGGTCTCTGGCGCTGTTAGTGAAGGAACTGCAGATGCTGGTTTAAACCAAAGACAAACACAAAAAGCTGGAGTAACTCAGCGGGACGGACAGCAGGACTGGAGAGAAGGAATGGGCGACGTTTCGAGTCGAGTCCCTTCTTCAGACCCGAAACGTCACCCAGTCCTTCTCTCCAGAGATGCTGATTGACCCACTGAGTTACTCCAGCATCTTGTGTCTATCTTTGGTGCTGTGAGGCAGCAGCTCTATCCCCGCGCCACCGTGCCGCTCTGATGCCAGTGTTCTTTGGCCGGCGTATTGAACCTCAGAACATTGAATGATGTTGTGGTATAACCGGGCAAGTCAACCGCAAAAGTAGAAATCAACTACTTAGCGTAGCGGGGCGGCACGGTGGCGCAGCGGTAGCATTGCTGACTCACAGCGCCGGAGACCCGGGTTCGATCCCGACTACGGGCGCTGTCTGTACGGAGTTTGCACGTTCTCCCCGTGATCTTCGCTTTCCTCCCACACTCCAAAGACATGCAAGTTTGTAGGTTAAATGGCTTGGTAAATGTAAACAATGTCCCTAGTGTGTGTGAGATAGTGTTAGTGTGTGGGGATCGCTGGTCGGCACGGACTCGTTGGGGCCGAAGGGCCTGTTTCCGCGCTCCAAACAAAATTAAACCAACATAGACTGATCGCATAGCAACATTGCCACTGTAAAATGATACATGATATAGTTTGCTGTGAAATAAGAAATTCAGAGACAAACCTTTCCCAAAAATTGCCATGGTTACTGTAGCATGAATACAAAAGCAGAAACTGCAGGTTTGCAGGTTAATTGGCTTGGTGTAAATGTAAAAATTGTCCCTAGTGTGTGTAGGATAGCGTTAAGGGGCTGTCCCACGTTGGCGACCTAATTGGCGAGTTTAGAAGAGTTTAGGAGAGTTTGAAAAAATGTCAAGTTGAAGATCTCTTTCGACTATGTAGAAGACCTCCTTCAACCTCCTTTGACTATGTTGAAGACTAGTTACGACTAGTTACGACTAACTTCGTAGAGTGAAGAGTGAAGACGACCTCCTTCGATCTCCTTCGACTTCCCCTCGACCTCCCTTCGCCAATGATGAAGACTATCGACGACTACCTTTGACTACCCTCGATTACCTACGACTAACATGCCGACCTACTACGACCTACTACGACTAAACCTACGAGTAAAAAAAGCATTGATTTTTTCCATGGCGATCTTTTTTTACTCGCGGGCATTTTTTTAAAAATTGAAAAAACCGCCGCCACCTAGCTGAGGCCTCGAGGACGCGGAGACCACTCTCGAGCGTGAAGGAGAGTTACGAAGACCTCCTACGACCCCGTGTCGACCCTGCTGCGAGTATGAGTCGAGGGCAAACTCGCCAGAACTCGTGGATTAGGTCGTCCAAGTGGGACAGCCCCTTCAGTGTGCGGGGATGACTGGCCGGCATGGACCCGGTGGGCCGAAGGGCCTGTTTCCGCGCCGTATCTCTAAACTAAACTAAGCTAAAATTTAACAAACGAACTTGAGAAGCACAGTTCCAGTTATGTGATAGATTGTGTGGAGCCACCGTCCTTCATTAAAACTTGCAATGGGAAACGTGAGAAAATGCCAAATGATTTGCTACCTGGGAAGATCAATAATTATAGAAGCTAATTCTCTTAAGAGAGCAAATTAAAATAAAATTTCTGGTGTTCTGTGACACATCAGGATCCTTCACATAATGGGTTGGAAAGTACAGGTGTGAAGATAGCCGAACTATATATTAAACTGTTTTAATGATTTGACTCTGATTGTGGAACGCAATTAAAATATATCTTTAATTTTAAATGAGTCGCCTATCTCTTTGTATTCAGTAATTGGTTACACAAAATCGGTGGAAATTACTTGCTGGAAGCTCTTTTGCTTTATCATGCGTCTGAATTCGTAGAACGAGCTGTTTAATTGGAATCCGAATCAGTTGTACGGTGGCGGATCGGTAGAGTTGCTGCCTCGCAGCGCCAGAGACCCGGGCTTGATCCCGACCACGGGTGCTGCCTGCACGTTCTCCCCGTGACCTGCGTGGGTTTTCTCCGGGTGCTCCGGTTTTCTCCCACACTCCAGGTTTTGTAATAAGGGTCTGAAGAAGTGTCTTGAAAACGCATTTACCAATCTTCACACATACCAAGTCTCACCCCCTTATCTGGAGTCATAGTGTCATAAAGAACGGAAACAGGCCCTTCAGCCAACTCATCCATGCTAGTACCCCATCTGAGCTCGTCCCATTTGTATATGCTTGGTCCATATCCCTTAAAACCTATTCTAACCATGTGCCTGTCCAAGTGTTTTATAAATGTTGCAATAGTCCCTGCCTCAACTACCTCCTCTCGCAGCTCATTCCATACGCCCACCTGAAAACGTTACCCCTCAGGTTCCTGTGAAATTGGTTCCATCTTACCTTCAACATACAGTACGACCCTAGTTCTTGATTCCCCTTTCCCTAAGTAAAACACCCTTGCATTTAGCCTATCGATACCCCTCATGCTCCCAAGAACGTCCCAGAATGCCCCCCTCGTAATAGCTCAGGCCCTCCTTCGCTCCATAGATGCTGCCTCACCCGCCGAGTTTCTCCAGCATTTTTATCTACATTCTCCTAGTCTACAGTATCTTGTTCATTTCTACAATTGCTATTGACAGTAAGCATGCAGGTACAGCAGGCGGTGAATAAAACGAACGTTGGCCTTCATAACAAGAGGAGTTCAGTATAAGAGCAAAGAGGTCCTTCTGCAGTTGTACAGGGCCCTAGTGAGACCACACCCGGAGTATTGTGTGCAGTTTTGGTCCCCTAATTTGAGGAAGGACATTCTTGCTATTGAGGGAGTGCAGCGTAGGTTCAACAGGTTAATTCTCAGGATGGCGGGACTATCATATGGTGAGAGAATGGAGCGGCTGGGCTTGTACACTCTGGAGTTTAGAAAGATGAGAGGGGATCTTATTGAAACATATAAGACTGTTAAGGGTTTGGATACGCTAGACGCAGGAAACATGTTCCCGATGTTGCGGGAGTTCTGAACCGGGGCTACAGTTTAGGAATAAGGGGTAAACCATTTAGAACGGAGACAAGGAAACACTATTTCACATAGAGAGTTGAGAGTCTGTGGAATTCTCTGCCTCAGAGGGCGGTGGAGGCCGGTTCTTTGGATACTTTCAAGAGAGAGCTAGATAGGGCTCTTAAAGGTAGCGGAGTCAGGGGATATGGGGAGAAGGCAGGAACGGGGTACTGATTGGGGATGATCAGCTATGATCACATTGAATGGCGGTGCTGGCTGGAAGGGCTGAATGGCCTACTCCTGCACCTATTGTCAATTGTCTATTGATTTCGGAGATTGACTAAAATGGTATTAACTTCTTTCATAACGAGCTGACAGATTTGACTTGTGGCAGTGTTGAACATAAGATAAATAAGGGGATTGTAAATAGTGTCAACAGCAGATGCAGCACAATGCGGATTAACAGTGGATGGTTTGTTCAGCAGTGAACGATGAGGAGGTTCTTGTGTGTTCACTCTGTAATCCACAAGTAACAGCAGCAGTCATTCACTGTTTTGTAAAGAGAAGGAGAAAATAATGGTTTAGGTTCCCTACAGAATAAAGGGAAGCGGAAATCCAATCCAATCTGGTATCCAAGGGCAATACAATTGATCACTTGTGGAGAGAAGGAATGGGTGACGTTTTTCGGGTCGAGACCCCATAGTCAGACTGACACGTCACCCATTGCTTCTCTCCAGAGATGCTGCCAGTCGCGCTGAGTTAAGTTTCGTTTGGTTTAGTGTAGAGACACAGCGCGTAAACAGGCCCTTTGGCCCACCGAGTCCACGCGGACCAGCGATCCCCGCACACTAAAGCCCCTGTCCCACTCACGACCTCATTCACCACCTCTGCAGAGTTTGCCCTTGACTCAGACTCGCAGCATGGTCGTCACGAGGTCGTAGGTAGGTCGTGATGTTAGTCGTAGGCACTCGTGGCATCAAGTAGGTCGGGGCGTTTTTTTCAACTTGATGAAAAATGTCCACGTGTAAAAAAGGTTGTGAATTAGGTCGTGAAAGTGGGACGGGCCCAAGGCACTATCCTACACGCACTAGGGACAATTTACATTTAAACCAAGCAGATTAACCTACAAACCTGTACGTCTTTGGGGTGTGTGGGGGGAAACTGAAGATCCCGGAGAAAACCCACGCGGTCACGTGGAGAACGTGCAAACTCCGTACAGACAGCATGTAGTCAGGGTAGAACCAGAGTCTCTGGCGCTGTGAGGCAGTAGTTCTACCCCTGCACCACCTCGCTGAAGTTACTCCAGCATGTTGCGTCTATCTTCAGTGTAAGCCAGCATCTGCAGTTCCTTCAGACACATTGAATCAATCACTGGACCATCAGTCTGAAGAAGGGTCTCGACCCGAAACGTCGCCTATTCCTTCGCTCCATGGTTGCTGCCCCACCCGCTAAATTCCTCCAGCTTTTTTTTTGTCTACCTTCGATTTTTTTTTCCAGCATCTGCAGTTCTTTCTTAAACCTCAGTTGCAAATGATTCTCTTGGCGGTTTTAGTGCAATCATTTCAGTCGGTATTAATAAGCAAGATGCAATGATTTTAATCACCTCCATTTGGCCACCTTAGATTTTGATGATATGAAATTATCGGAGGTCTAAACGGACAAATTATTAAATTCTTGCCAACAAAATGAGGCATCGTCATATTGTATTTATTCCAGATCCCATTAACGATAATCTCGCTGTCTGCGCATGATAATTCACAGCGCCGACTTATCTCTTAATGGACAAGAGCATGTTTCACATTCTGTAATCTCATTAAGGTAAATAGGGCCATTTCCACCAAAACAGCTTCTTACCACAAATAGCATAATGAACCTTGCTTCTACATTGAGGACAAGGAATTGATTACAGAGCAAGGCAGTAAACAATGTTTTAATCAACTCACACTCACCTTTCCACACACAGTGCCAGTGTGCTTCTGTCTGATTGCTCCAGTCAGTGATCATTCCATGTCCGACCGGACAATTACACCGCCCGCTCTTAAGGCAGTTTTAACTTTTTTTTAACTTGCCAGCAGAGATTTCCTGCAAAGTTGAATGGGGTACTGATTGTGGATGATCAGCCATGGTCACATTGAATGGTGGTGCTGGCTCGAAGGGCCGAATGGCCTCCTCCTGCACCTTTTGCCTATTGTCTATTGACTGCACGCAACTTCAACCAAAATAGCATTTTGAGATATAACTGGCCGAAAAAATATACCACCGTGTGAATTGTTCCCGGTGTGTGTAGGCAATTTTTTTAGGCGACTGCCGGCGATTGTCATAGTCGTAGCAGGTTGCCACAAAACCGGCGACCAGACTTAATGGGCCTGTCCCACTTGGGTGATTTTTTTTGGGCGACTGCCGGCGACCACGACAATAGAATTCACCGAAGTCAGCACTGGCGACAACCTACGGCATCCTGGCGACAACCTACGACAGCACCTGCGCCAGGAGCCAACAAGCTACGACAAGCCCACGGTCGCCGACCATCACCAAAACGTTTTGAACATTTCAAAATCCAGCAGTGACCGGAAAAACGCTACGACTCTTTGGGCGACTGAGGAGACGACTCACGACCGTACAGGCGACCCCCCGGCGACCATGTGGCGACAGCCTAGTCGCCTAAAAAATCGCCCAAGTGGGACAGGCCCTTAAATGTGCGGGGATCACCGGTTGTGTGACATACCCCGACATAAAAGTTTTCATGAAAAAAAAGCCCAGCTGTAGAATTGCCGCCTTGCAGCGCTGTCTGTACGGAGTTTGCACGTTCTCCCCGTGACCCGCGTGGGTTCTCTCCGGGATCTTCGGTTTCCTCCCACACTCCAACGTCGTACAGGTTTTAGGTTCATCAGCTTGGTGCAATTGTAAATTGTCCCTGGTGTGTGTGGGACATTGTAAATGTGCGGGGATCGCTGGTTGGCGCAGACTCAGTGGGCCGAAGGGCCTGTCTGTAAAAAGGAAGCTAAGGCTAAATTTTAGGGCAGAAGCCCTACGAGTTGCTGCCTTGCAGCGCCAGAGATCTGGGTTCAATCCTGACCACGGTGCTGTCTGCACGGAGGTTGCACCTCTCCCCATGGGCACGTGGGTTTCTTCCGGGTGCACCGGTTTCCTCGCACGTTCCCAACGCGTACCGGTTTGTGGGGTAATTGGCTTCTGTAAGTTGTCCCTAGTGTGGGGGATAGGAGTAGTGTACGGGCGATTATTGGTCGGCATGGACTCGGTGGGCCGAAGGGCCTGTTTCCACGCTGTATCTCTAAATTAAATTAGTCTTGACTATGCTGTGGTAACAAGGGCCTACATTGCAAACCCTGCCATACATGCAGCATGCAGGTCTGATCTGATAAAATAGGTAAAGTCATAGACAATAGACAATAGGTACAGGAGTAGGCCATTCCCCTTCTCCCCATATCCCCTGACTCCATACAACACTTGTCCCATGCCGTGCGGGATGCCCCATCTAAGCTAGTCCCATCTGCCTGCGTTTGGCCCGTATCCCTCAAAAACCTTTCCCTTCGGACCTACCTTCCTAATGGATGTACCTTCAGAGAGAGGAGATGAAGGGGAATTTCTTTAGTCAGAGGGTGGTGAATCTGTAGAATTCTTTACCGCAGAAGGCTGTGGAGGCCAAGTCAGTGGACATTTTTAAGGCAGAGATGGATAGATTCTTGATTAGCACGGGTGTCAGAGGTTGTGGGGCGAAGGCAGGAGAATGGGGTTAGAAGGGAGAGATAGATCAGCCATGATTGAATGTGATAATGAGTAGATGCAAGCAGTGAAACTCAGCTGGATGACAGCGAAACTAGTAGGGCGACTAGGGAGAGGGACGGAGAGGAGGGGGGGGGGGGGGGGGGGGGGGGGTTGCAAGGGTGACCTGTTCACCTGCCACAGCATGCTAGAGGCAAATGATCCAGTCTACACACCACTGTATCCATGCAGTTGTACTCACCGGAATTTAGAAGGATGAGAGTGGTTCTTATGGAAACATATACAATTCTCAAGGGATTGGACAGGCTAGATGCAGGAAAAATGGTCCCGATGTTGGGGGAGTCCAGAACCATGGCCACAGTTTAAGAATAAGGGGTCGGCCATTTAGAGCTGAGATGAGGAAAATACATTTTCACGCAGAGAGTTGTGAATCTGTGAAATTCTCAGCCACAAAAGGCAATGGAAGTCAATTCACTGGATGTTTTCAAGAGAGAGTTAGATTTAGCTCTTTGGGCTAAAGGAATCAAGGGATAGGGGAGAAAAAGCAGGAACAGGGGTACTGATTTTAGATGATCAGCCATGATCACATTGAATGGCGGTGCTGGCTCGAAGGGCTGAATGGCCTCCTCCTGCACCTATTGTCTATGTTTCTATGCAACATTCTCTCAAACAGTTTTTTTAAAGGATCTGTGGGAGATTCATTGTGTTAGGTGCAACCTACAGAACTGAAGTCCAGTAAATGGGACCCGCAGAGCAAATACGTTGAAAATTACTGCTTCAGTTGGACCACATATGAACAAATATCTGCATTTTGTGTTAGTCCGTTTTTAGAAATTTCAGTGGAAACTGATATCAGTAGAGCTGGAGTGACTGACTTAGAAAGAAAAGCCACATGGTTTTTTTCTTTACAGCGGGGACGGTCTGTGAAATTATTAAAGCGTCAGAAAGGTTCGTCAGAGATAAGTGACAGTAGGTGGTGGGCAAGTAGCAAAGAGGCAGACATTTAGGATTAAGATCTAAGTGTGAACGAGGCAGGTTTATTTACATTGAACTTCACACGGAATGTTTTTTAGGAAGACGGAGGATTATTGAAGCTGAGAACAAGGAGGTTTCACATGGAATTGGATTCCAAACTTGCCGGGGAAAAAATATATTGTCCCCTAAGTTTACAGTTCAGTAAGGAAGGCCCCTTCATCCCATCTTCCCCATGGCAGCTCTTTGCCACAGAAGTTCAAAATTAATGCTAGATTTTTAGATCTTCTTCTTATCGAGTCCACACACAAGATTAGAAGTTTTTAAGAAGGAACTACAGATGCTGTTTAAGAAGGAACTGCAGGTAGACAAAAATTCTGGAGGAACTCAGCGGGTGAGGCAGCATCTAAGGAGCGGAGGAAATAGGCAACATATTCTGGTCGAGACCCTTCTTCAGACTGTTGTGGATCCCTGCAGATAGCTCTGGCTGTAGGGAAGTCATGTTAAACTTGTTAAAGAGTCATGTCCCACTTCTGACACCATGTAGGAAATGATCACTCACACATAGTGAATAGAATCCATAGTCTTTTATTAGCAACTCTGCAGCGGAAACACTAGGTGCTTTCATCTCCATGCATTCAGCTAGTCTGTCTGGAGAGAGAGCTCACTAATAAACCTGTGGGTGGACCAGTAGTATGAGTGACATAAGGGATATGCAGCAAGCACCATCTGTGTGGTAACATATATATAGTATCGACACACTGATCTACAGTCCCCAGAACAAGGATTCAGTGCCTCTTTCTGTCACCGGCACAGCTGAATATGCTAGTGTGAGCTTTGTGAAACACTTCCCCTCAATCTCTGCCAGAATCAATTCACCTGTCATTGCACTGACTATCGATCAGCACCTTCACTCTGGAGTCCATTTATTTGCTGCTGTGTTTGTTTGTGTCTTGGAGACAATACACTCTCTGTTCCTCATTTTCAAAATGAATTGCCGAATCATGAAGTCCTGTTTTTCTATTGATAGCTTGAATTACTTTGAAAATTGCTTTGTAGGGTCATAGAGTGATAGAGTGTGGAAACAGACCCTTCAGCCCAATTTGCCAACACTGGCCAACTTGTCCCAGCTACACTAGTCCCACCTGCTAGCATTTGGTCCATATCCCTCCCAATCTGTCCTATCCATGTACCTGTCTAACTGCTTCTTAAATGTTGGGGTAGTCCCTGCCTCAACTACCTCCTCTGGCAGCTCGTTCCAAACACCCACCACCCTTTGTGTGAAAAAGTTACCCCTCAAGTTCCTATTAAATCTTTTCCCCTTCACCTTAACTTAAATCTGGTCCTCCATACCCTACTCTGGGCAAGAGACTCTGTGCGTTTATCCAATCTATTCCTCTCATGATCTTATACACCTCTGTAAGATCACTAATCGTCCTCCTGTGCTCCAAGGAATAGAGACCCAGCCTACTCAACCTCTTCCGATAGCTCAGACCTTCTAGTCCTGGCAACATTTGCTGTGGTAACGCCCTAAGTTGCTGTTAGTTTAGAGGTACAGCGCGGAAACAGGCCCTTTGGCCCACCGGTCCACGCCAACAGATACTTTCAAGAGAGAGCTAGATAGGGCACTTAAAGATAGCGAAGTCAGGCGATATGGGGAGGAGGCAGGAACGGGGTACTGATTGGGGATGATCAGCCATGATCACATTGAATGGCGGTGCTGGCTCGAAGGGCCGAAGGGCCTCCTCCTGCACCTATTGTCTATTGATCAGCGATCTCCGCACACTGACACTATCCTACACACACTAAGGACAAGTTACAGAAGCCAATTAACCTACAAACCTGCATGTCTTTGGAGTGTGGGAGGAAAACGGAGCACCCGGAGAAAACCCAGGCAGGTCACGAGGAGAACGTACAAACTCCGTACAGACAGCACCCATGGTTAGGATTGAACCCGGGTCCCTGGCGCTGCGAGGCAGCAACTCTACCGCTGCGACATCGTGCTGGCCTACATGTTTGAAGTCATTTTGCAGAATATAGATGTGTTGAAAAGACCTGCTCATTTCTCGTCCCTAATTCAGATGAGCGGGTCTTTTTTTGAACCATGCTAGTTTTCTTGCTAGAACCGTGCTTTTTCCTGCTAGTGCGAACATTCCCCTGATCTGTTGAGTCGGGGTTTTCACGATTTAGACCCAATAACATAGAAGGGTTGGCAATAAATGCGGCACGGTGGCGCAGCGGTAGAGTTGCTGCCTCGCGCCAGGGACCCGGGTTCCATCCTGACTACGGGCGCTGTCTGTACGGAGTTTGTACGTTCTCCCCGTGACCTGCGTGGGTTTTCTCCGGGATCTTCGGATTACTCTCATACTCCAAATATGTGCAGGTTCGTAGATAAATTGGTTTCTGTAAAATAGATCCATCTAATGTGTACAGAGTGGATGAGAAAGTTAAATTTAGAGATGCGGCGCGGAAACAGGTGCACCGAGTCCGCACCGACCAGCGATCCCCGCACGCTAACACTATCCTACACACACTAGGGACAATTTAGATTTATACCAAGCCAGTTAACCTACAAACATCTCTCGAGTGTGGGAGGAAACTGGAGATCTCGGAGAAAACCCACACGGCCACGGGGAGAACGTGCAAACTCCGTACAGACAGCACCGGTAGTCGGGATCGAACCTGGCACTCTGACGCTGTAAGGCAGCAACTCTACCGCTGCGCCAACGTGCCGACCCACTGATCACTAATCACTTATTGCAGGACCCCCCGTCCTCTGGCCCAGTCTTGCAGCCTTAATATTCGTCTGGCTGATCTAATTAAGCCATAGATCTGTGCAGTCCTGCAGTGCATCAGAGTTAGCGAAGGAGATCCTTTTACCCCGTGGCTATCAAACCGTTCCCCTTCTGTCGTGGGGTAGACTGCCTCCCCTTATCCCGCCCCGTCCCGCCCCCCCCCCCGCCCCCCCCCACCCCCCCCTGCCCTGCCCCCCCCCCCCCCCCCCCCCCACTCACCCGCACACCCTCCCTCCCCAATCTTTGCACATCCCAAATCCTGGACTTTCCATTCGTCACTTCAATTAAATGTTTCACGCATCTTGTGACATATAACATGGAAACATAGAAATATAGGTGCAGGAATAGGCCATTCGGCCCTTCGAGCCAACACCACTATTCAATATGACAATGGCTGACTAAAATCATTACCCTGTTCCTGCTTTCTCCCCATATCCCTTGATTCCTTTAGCCCCAAGAGCTAAAGCTAACTCTCTTGAAAACATCCGGTGAAATGCCCTCCACTGCCTTCTGTAGCTGAGAATTCCACAGATTCACACCTCTCTGGGTGAAAAAGGTTTTTCCTCATCTCGGTCCCAAATGGTCCTGGTTGTGTTTTTGTGACTCTCGGCAGAACAATCCCCCCACCCACCCCGGGATAAATAAAGTTCCATCGTATAGCATCGTATTAGCTAGTTATTTCAGGAGTGTCGTCATGGCAGAAACCTGGGAAAACTTTGTCTTCTGTCTCTGAACACTCGGTTTGAGCGACGTCTGTTAGAAGTGTTAATGTGTAATCTCTTTACTGTTATTGTTCCAACTCTGCTGGCTGGCCCTCATTAAAACTGCTGATGATTTAGCCATGGCCCCATAACCAAGGGTAGAAAAATGAAAGTGTGACATTTAACAGAGAAACTATGTGTGCATCGCAAACCTAGATTTAATCACGATTAGGTATAGTTGTTATTAATGTTAAAATTACATTTATATGAGGAAAATATCTCAAACAATCTTCCTGGCTTTTAAGTCCAAAACCATTTTTTTACTATTAAAATTCGCCATTTCAATCAAATTGTACATTGTGGAGAATATTCAGTGTGTCAGACATCTAGTGGCGATCAAGTGTATTACAACACTTAAAACATTAACTGGGCTGTCATAGAGTCAGTCGTACAGCGTGGAAACAGGCCCTTCGGCCCAACTTGCCCAACATGGCCCAGCTACACTAGTCCCACCTGCCGGCGTTTGGCCCATATCCCTCCAAACCTGTCCTATCCATGTACCAGGGCGGCACGCTGGCGCAGCGGTAGAGCTGCTGCCTAGTGCCCCCGTCCCACTTAGGAAACCTGAACGGAAACCTCTGGAGTCTTTGCGCCCCACCCAAGGTTTCCGTGCGGTTCCCGGAGGTTCCCGGAGGTTTTTGTCAGTTTCGGCCATTAGGGAGACTGACAAAAAACCTCCGGGAACCGCACGGAAACCTTAGGTGGGTGCGCAAAGTCTCCAGAGGTTTCCGTTCAGGTTTCCTAAGTGGGACAGGGGCATTACAGCACTTGCAGCGCTGGAGACCCGGGTTCGATCCCGACTACGGGTGCTGCCTGTACGGGGTTTGTACGTTCTCCCCGTGACTGCGTGGGCTTTCTCCGAGATCTTCGGTTTCCTCCCACACTCCAAAGACGTACAGGTTTGTATTTTAAATTTGGCCCGGTATAATTGTAGAATTGTCCCTACAGTGTGTAGGATTGTGTTATTGTGCGGGGATCGCTGGTTGGCATGAACTCGGTGGGCTGAAGGTCCTGTTTCAGCGCTGTATCTCTAAACTAAACAAAATTAAACCTGTCTAATTGTTTCTTAAATGTTGGGATAGTCCCTGCCTCAACTACCTCCTCTGGCAGCTTGTTCCATACACCCGCCACGCTCTGTGTGAAATACTGTGTGAATACTAATGAACAACTATTGAAAGCAGATAAAGAAGAGAAGCATTTGCCAATAATTGACCTCGTTACCTCTGAAGCAGCAAATAAGAATAAAAACAGAAAATATTGTGGATACTCACAGTGTCAGGCAGCATCTGAGGACAGAGAAACAGGCCGATTAAAATAGTTCTTAACAACATCTTTCCAACACAGAGTGACTAACACGATTTAACATTGGAACATTGTAAGTAACATTTCCTTCACCAGATTCAGTGTCATTTGCCTTTTAATCTTAAATCGATGTTCTTAGGTTACCAACTCATTGCTTTTTATATATTTAATGTATAATGTTTTATGTGTCATTCCTAACTGTCACTGTATGTCATGTTGTCACTTGCGGGCGGAGCACCAAGGCAAATTCCTTGTATGTGAATGCTTGACCAATAAACCTATTCATTCATTCATTCATTCATTCATTTTTTACTCTGGGTGGTCTAGTTTAGAATGGTTTAGTTCAGTCTACTTTAGGAAAGTTCATTTTAGCTTAGTTTAGAGGTGCAGCATGGAAGCAGGACCTTCTGCAACCTGTGAAGATTCATGGATGTAAACTCCTGATTTTTTTCATAAGACGCTTTAAAGATGGAACTGCAGACGCTGGTTCACACCGAAGATAGACACAAAAAACTTTAACACGTCAGTAACTCAGAGGGACAGGCAATATCTCTGGAGAGAAGGAATGGGTGATGGGTAAACACAGGAAGAATGGGGGGAAGTGAGGGTTGGTTGGTTGGTTGGTTGGTTGGTTGGTTGGTTGGTTGGTTGGTTGGTTAGCTAGCTAGTTAGTTAGTTAGTTAGTTAGTTAGTTAGTTAGTTAGTTAGTTAGTTAGTTAGTTAATATATGTGACAAATAAATTTGATTTTGACTTTGACTTCAGTTATTTTGTCAATTAGTTATTTTGTCAGTTAGTTAGCTAGTTATTTTGTCAAATGGTTAGTTAGTTAGTTAATTGGTCGGTTGCTTGGTCGGTCGGTCGGTTGGTTGGTTAGTGAGTTACCCATCACACATTCCTTCTCTCCACGGATGCTGCCTGTCCAGCTGTTACAGACCTTTTAGAGATGTTTAATTTTGTCCATTCCGCCTCCCCTAATGCCCCCGTCCCCCTTAGGAAACCTGAACGGAAACCTCTGGAGACTTTGCACCCCACCCAAGGTTTCCGTGCGGCTCCCGGAGGTTTTTGTCAGTCTCCTTAATGGTCGAAAGTGGTTTCCGTTTTAAAAATCGGTAATTTTTTAGTCAAAGCCGGTTGCGATGCTAGTTAAAGGTGGTTGCCGGAGGACAAAAACCTCCGGGAACCGCACGGAAACCTTGGGTGGGGCGCAAATCTCCAGAGGTTTCCGTTCAGGTTTCCTAAGTGGGACAGGGGCATACTCTTTCTTCCTAAATGCACTTTAAATTTTTGATAAACATTCTTTGGATCTAGAAAACGTCCTGCCCGATACTGACGTCACCTTATATTGTGGACAAATGCCTGTACTTAATCAGGGAAAAGAGCATTTAATACAAATTGATCATTAGTATTATGGGAATCACTGAGGTTTTGTTTGCTATTACATTAAGAATCCTGTTCAGCTCTGGGCTAATTTGATGCATTCTGCCCTCAATATATCTTTACACATCTGTCATTCTGTGGCCTTACTGAATGAGTCAATACGCCATGGGTTATGAACTGTTAAAACCATACAATGTATTACATAGCTGCTTCAGCAAAAGCCTATTGTAACTCCAGATTACAGCTGCATCTGTAGAAGCAAAACATAATTACATTCTTTAATGATTTCTGGCATGAATATTTGATGAATCTTTTGTGTTCACATCAATATATAAAATCACGAGGGGAATATATAGATAATGCACAGAATCTTTTAATCAGAGAAGGGGAATCAATAACCAGAGGACTTGGGTTTAGGATGCGATGGATGAGATTTAATAGGAACCTGAGGGACAACTTTTTCCACACATGTGGGTGTATAGAATGAACTGCTGGAGGAGGTAGTCAAGGCAGGGACCATAATAGCATCTCAAACATCTGGACAGGTAGATGGATAGGAAAGGTTCAGAGGGGTGTGGGTCAGACACAGGCAGGTAGGGCTGATACAGATGGGGCATCTTGGTCAGCATGTGACAGGTTGGGACAAAGGGCCTGTTTCTGACTCTGATGCAACGTGTAGGAAGGAACTGCAGATGCTGGTTTGCACCGCAGATAGACACAAAATGCTGGAGTAACTCAGCGGGACGGGCAACGCCTCTGGAGAGAAGGAATGGGTGACGTTTCGGGTCGAGACCCTTCGTCGGACTGAGAGTCAGGGGAGAGGGAAGGCACAGAGATATGGAAGGGTGTGGTGTGAAAAGGAGGGATCAAAGGGGCCGAAGGTGGAGGAGGAAAATGCAGAATAGATCACGGATAGCTAGGGGAAGATGGCAACGAGGCATACAAAGATAACGTTTGATCAGGAGGATGGTCAGACTGGTTGGAGAACTGGGATGGGGGAGGGATGGAGAGAGGGAAAGCAAGGGTTATTTGAAATTAGAGGTCTATATTCATATGGCTGTGTTGTAGGCTGCCCACGCTCTGATTCTATGATTCTATGACAATTCATCGTGTATTAGTAACAGCTTCATAATTTGCAATTCCACCTTTACTCTTGTTATTGACCATATATATATATATTTTTTTTTCCAATTCCTTGATTCGTTCAAAATCAATATGTGTCGCTTTTAATGACACATATTGGAGGCAACACTGGCAATATTGTAACTAAAACTGCCTTCATTTATTTATTCATCGAATAAAATGTCTTTAATATTAATAGAGTCCGAAGAGGGGTCTCGACCCAAAACGTCGCCCATTTCTTTCTCTCCAGAGATGCTGCCTGTCCCGCTGAGTTACTCCAGCATTTTGTGTCTATCTGCGATTTAAACCAGCGCCTGCAGTTCTTTCCCCCCGCACGTGAATTTATTTATGTTCATCTTTACCAGGCATTGTACACGTAGGCCGTGAATGGCTTTTAAAACAATTACATCATCACCAATTAAATCTGCCGGTGGGAATCTGTGCTGTGGTTTAAGCTGGGGATTTTAATAGGATGAGTATTTTACATTAGTGGAGATGTATCTTCTCCTGTTAAACGATGTCCATATTTCATCTGTGGAGACAGGAGGGAACTGGAAATCCAATCCATTAATGGAATCATGCCCTGCGGACCCAAATGAGATACCGAAATAACCTTTAACCTTTGTGCTTCTTGGCATCTAGGCATCAGATGCCGTTTAATTTAGAGCAGGGATGGGGAACCTGCGGCCTTAAGGCCGCATGCGGTCTTATAGGCCCTTAAGTGCGGCCTTGTGAATTAATCGAAATTTTGTAGAACAAATCCTTTTATTTTTATCAATATGTTTTTGTTCGTCTTTTATTAGTTTTATTTTAACTTTAAAATGAACGTATTTAAAATAACAAAGAGTAAAAGAATATTCAACAAAATAATCCTCCCCGACTGACGGCCACAATTAAAACATTAGCAAGTCACGAGGGCTATTTTAACAAAATAATCTACATTTTGAAGTGTATATAATTGAAGTTTCTTGGATGCGGCCTTATTAGATTACAGCTAACTTAATGCGGCATTCCAACATGAAAAGGTTCCCCACCCCTGGTTTAGAGATACAGCGCGGTAGCACGCCCTTCGGCGCTCCGAATCCGCGCGACCAACGATCCCCGCACATTAACGCTGTCCTACACACACTGGGGACATTTTTTACATTTCTACCAAAGCCAATTAACCTACAAACCAGCACGTCTTTGGAGTGTGGGAGTAATCCGGAGCACCCGGAGAAAACCCACGCAGGTCATGGGGAGAACGTACAAACTCCGTACGGACAGTCAGGATCAAACCCGAGTCTCTGGCGCTGTGAGGCAGCGACTCTACCGCTGCGCCACTGTCCAAGACTGTGAAGACTGATTCGGAATGAGGACACATGACCTTTGTTAGTAGCTCTGGATTATATGGAGGCTCAGGGGACAAGTTAACTCATGTTAATTAAATGAGCACGGCGGTTTAAAGATTCAACATGCAAGCCTTGAGGGCCAGTCACCCCATGAAGCCTGTCTGGTCGTGAGTAGTCGCCCAAAGAGTCGTACCTTGTTCTGGTCGCCGCTGGATTTTCAACATGTTGAACATTTTCAGTGACCTGCTGCGACTATGACGGGTGCCGGCAAATCGCGTAAGTGGGACAGGCCCTTAGAACTGCTGGGTATTTTTTTCAAATTTGTGTCAGTATATTAGAAATTAGATGTCAGAGTTTACGTGGCGCTGCTGTTTGAGTTGAAAGGCAGAATGCTGTGACAAGAAAATACATTGCTGCTTTTAACAAGCGGACAAACCATAATTCATTTTCAGAGAAAGGGATACAGATGAGCTCCAGTCAACGCTTTGTGTGTTAATGTCGGATGCCTTGAGGATCAGCTGTCACACACACACGCTGTGAGCCTGTCTGACACTGACCAGCGAAACGTTTTAACTCAGCGTGCGCATGTGGCTCGGACAAGGTTCAAGAGAGTGCTTTATTGTCATGTGTCCCAGATAGAACGGTGACATTTTTAAGGGCCTGTCCCACTTGGGCGTCATTTGCGCGACATCATTTACGCGTCACCACGCACAACGCTCGCATGTTGCGTGGTGACGTAGGCAGTGACGTGCTGTCGCGCGCGGCGCCCCAGGATTTTGGGATGTACAAAATCTTTGCGCGCTATCTGCGTGATGTGCAAATGTCGCCCAAGTGGGACAGGCCCTTTACTTGCTGCAGCACAACAGAATATGTAAACACCGTAAGCAATATGATAAACGAGAGAGAGAGAAAGAAAGTTCAGTGTGTACATACACACATACATACATATATATATATATATATATATATATATATATATATATATATATATGAATGTTGACTTCTCCAATTTCAGGTACTCCTTGCTTTCTCCCTCCTTCCCCTCCCCTTCCCAGCTCCCCCACAGCCCACTATCTCCGCCTCTTCCTTTCTTCCCCCCCCCCCCACCGCCCCCCAACATCAGTCAGAAGAAGGGTGTCGTCCCGAAACATCGCCTATTCCTTCGCTCCATAGATGCTGCCTCACCCGCTGACTTTCTCCAGCATTTCTGTCTACCTTTTATATATATATATATACGGTGGTGACCTGTCGGTGATGACGATGCAGGTTGTGCTGTCTCAATCCTGGCGAGTTCTGACATGGCTCACGAGCCCAGGGCTGCAGGAAAACCTGTGCGTGAACGGGCTTAAGGTGGAGAAGCTGTTGCACTGTGGCGACCCGCTCCCCCCCTCTTTCTGCCGTAAGAAGTCAAAGTCCAGTGGTATGAAAACTCATCACGGCTGGAGACTGCTTGGCTGCCGTGGATGGCCGTGTCGTCGTTAGTGCTCTGACTAGCCCTGCCCATTCCACAGCGCGTTGCGGCCTCGTCTTTCCAGTCGTTGGCTCACGAAGGCCTCTCCCGCCTGGCCCGCCAAGGCAGACTTTCCATGAAGGATGATGATCTCACACAGGTTGAACTGGACTACATGGTACCAATTGTAGACCTGACATATATCTTTGGAGAGAAGGAATGTGTGACGTTTCATAGAAACATAGAAACATAGAAAATAGGTGCAGGAGGAGGCCATTTGGCCCTTTGAGCCAGCACCGCCATTCATTGGGATCATGGCTGATCATCCCCAATCAATAACCCGTGCCTGCCTTCTCCCATATCCCTTGACTCCACTAGCCCCTAGAGCTCTATATAACTCTCACTTAAATCCATCCAGTGATTTGGCCTCCACTGCCCTCTGTGGCAGGGAATTCCATAAATTCACAACTCTCTGGGTGGAAAAGTTTTTTCTCACCTCAGTCTAAATGACCTCCCCTTTATTCTAAGACTGTGGCCCCTGGTTCTGGACTCGCCCAACATTGGGACCATTTTTCCTGCATCTAGCTTGTCCAGTCCTTTTATAATTTTATTTGTTTCTATAAGATCCCCCCCTCATCCTTCTAAACTCCAGTGAATACAAGCCTAGTTTTTTCGTTTCGTGCGGGACCCTTCTTCAGACTGAGAACTATGCTCTGCACTCGATATCTTCCCCTTTGCTACATCTATAGTGCTCGAGTTTGACTTGTGTTTTTGTAGAGGTTTAACCGATCATTGGTTTAGTCTAGTTCGGAGATACAGCGCGGAAACAGGCCCTTCGGCCCACCGAGGCCTGTCTTCAAATCCTGTCCTTATACAAAGGAGTTTACTTTTCTCCACAAGTTTAATTTAGTTTAGTTTAAAGATACAGTATGGCAACAGGCCCTTCGGCCCACCGAGTCAACGTTAACCATCGGCCACCCATGCACACGATTTCAAGGTGATCCCACTCTCCACATATCGGAGAAACCCGAAACGTCACCTATTCCTTCGCTCCATAGATGCTAACTCACCCGCTGAGTTCCTCCAGAATTTTTGTCTGCCGTCAATTTTTGTCTACCTTCGATTTTTCCAGCATCTGCTGTTATTTCTTGAACACTCCACATATTGGGGGCAATTTTGGGGCAAGACACACTGGTGATCCCACGAACACCACACGTCCTGAGACATCTTTGGCATGAGGGTGGAACGGTGGCGCAGCGGTAGATTTGCCGCCTGACAGCGCCAGGGACCCGGGTTCGACTCTGACTACGGGTGCTGTCTGTGCGGAGTTTGCACGTTTTCCCCGTGATCTGCGTGGGTTTTCTCCGGGTGCTCCGGTTTCCTCCCGCACTCCAAAGACGTCCAGGTTTGTAGGTGTATTGGCTTCAGTAAGTTGTAAAATAGTCCATATTGTGTAGGATAGTGTTCGTGTACGGGGAGATGGCTGGTTGGAGCAGACTCGGAGGGCCGAAGTGCCTGTCTATGAATGTAAGCATGCAGGTACAGCAGGCTGTGAAGAAAGCGAATGGCATGTTGGCCTTTATAACAAGAGGAATCGAATATAGGAGCAAAGACGTCCTTCTGCAGTTGTACAGAGCCCTGGTGAGACCACACCTGGAGTATTGTGTGTAGCTTTGGTCCCCTAATTTGAGGAAGGACATTCTTGCTATTGAGGGAGTGCAGCGTAGGTTTACAAGGTTAATTCCCAGGATGGCAGGACTGTCATATGCTGAAAGAATGGAGCAGCTGGGCTTGTACACTCTGGAGTTTAGAAGGAAGAATCTCATTGAAACATATAAGATTGTTAAAGGTTTGGACACGCTAGAGGCAGGAAACATGTTCCCGATGTTGGGGGAGTCCAAAACCAGGGGGCACAGTTTAAGAATAAGGAGTAAGCCATTTAGAACGGAGACAAGGAAACACTTTTTCTCACCGAGAGTGGTGAGTGTGGAATTCTCTGCCTCGGAGGGTGGTGGAGGCAGGTACTCTGATGCTTTCAAGAGAGAGCTAGATAGGGCTTTTAAAAATAGCGGAGTCAGGGGATATGGGGAGAAGGCAGGAACGGGGTACTGGTTGTGGATGATCAGCCATGATCACATTGAATGGCGGTGCTGGCTCGAAGGGCCGAATGGCCTCCTCCTGCAGCTATTGTCTATTGTCTAGTGGGAGAATAGAATGTCAGGAAAGAAAATGTAAAATTATGCAATTGGTAATCCAATTTTTAATAATAAATGTAACAATTGACCTCTCGACTGCTGCTAGCTTTCGCACTTGGGGGATCGGTAATCTGCAAATCTGCTCCTTCACGGATAAAATTAAAGTGCAGAGGTATAAACAGAGGTGTGAGGATAGACACAGAGTGCTGGAGTAACTCGGGGGGTCACGCAGCATCTCCGGAAAAAAGGAATAGGTGACGTTTCGGGTCGAGACCCTTCGTCAGACTGAGAGTCGGGGGGAAAGGGAAACGAGAGATATAGACGGTGAAGCAGAGAGATAGAGAACACACAAATGAAAGAATGCTGTCATATGCTGAAGGCAGGCTGGCAGAGAATGGAGGCCTGACATTTTACGGAAACTGGACAAAGAAGCTTTGATGAGGCATGCACTCTGCATTGATGTGTTTTTAAATGGTAGATTTTATCCATTCATATCTCAATAAGAGTAACTTGAGGTGGGTGCGGTCTTCTAGTGGGACAGGGGCAATTACAGCACTTGCAGCGGCTGGAGACCCCCGGGTTCGATCCCGACTATGCCTGCTGGCGTGGGCTTTCTGATCTTCGGTTTCCTCCCACACTCCTAGGTTTGTATTTTCGGTTTAATTGGAATTGTCCCTACTATGTGCGGGGATCGTGGTTGGCATGAACGAAGGTCCTGTTTCAGCGCTGTATCTCTAAACTAAACAAAATTAAACCTGTCTAATTGTTTCTTAAATGTTGGGATAGTCCCTGCCTCAATACCTCCTCTGGCAGCTTGTTCATACACCCGCCACGCTCTGTGTGAAATTACTGTGTGAATACTAATGAACAACTATTGAAAGCAGATAAAAGAAGAGAAGCATTTGCCAAAATTGACCTTGTTACCTCTGAAGCAGCAAATAAGAATAAAAGCAGAAAATATTGTTGATACTCACATCATGGCAGCATCTGAGGACAGAGAAACAGGCCGATTAAAATAGGATTTAACTGGGAAACATTGTAGTAACACTTCACCAGATTCAGTGTCATTTGCCTTTTAATCTTAAATCGATGTTCTTAGGATGTTTAATGTTTTATGTGTCATTCCTAAACTGTCGCGTATGTCATGTTGTGATTCTGAACTAGTTTAGAATGGTTTCATTCAGTCTACTTTAGGAAAGAGATAGTTTAGAGGTGCAGCATGGAAGCAGGACCCTTCTGTCAACTGTCAACTGCAACCCTGTGAAAATTCATGGATGTAAACTCCTGATTTTTTTCATAAGATGCTTTAAAGATGGAACTGCAGACGCTGGTTCACACTAAGATAGACACAAAACAGGGACAGGCCTCTGGAGAGAAGGATTGGGTGACGGGGTGAACACAGGAAAGAAGGGAAGGCACTGATTGGGGATGAGCCATGATCACATTGAATGGCGGTGCTGGCTCGAAGAATGGCCTCCTCCTGCAGCTATTGTCTATTGTCTAGTGGGAGAATAGCATGTCGAAAGAAAATGTTGTAATCCAATTTTATTAATTCGACCTCTTCGACTGCTGCTAGCTTTTCGCACTTGGGGGATCAATCTGCTCCTTCACGGATAAAATTAAAGTGCAGAGGTATAAACAGAGGTGTGAGGATAGACACAGAGTGCTGGAGTAACTCGGGGGGTCACGCAGCATCTCCGGAAAAAAGGAATAGGTGACGTTTCGGGTCGAGACCCTTTGTCAGACTGAGAGTCGGGGGGAAAGGGAAACGAGAGATATAGACGGTGAAGCAGAGAGATAGAGAACACACAAATGAAAGATGTGAAGGCAGGCATTGCAGAGAATGAGTACTTTGGAGTTGAAAGCCTGCAAACATTTTACGGTGAGGAAACTGGACAAAGAAAGCTTTGCTTAATCTTGGAACATGAGCGAGAGGCATGCACTCTGCATTGATGTTTTTTTAATGGTAGATTTTATCATTCATATCTCAATAAGAGTAACAATTTATCATGAATGGATGGTGATAAAGGCTGGAACAGTGCATGAGATGCAAGTGTATACCATCTCAAGCTTGTGTCGGAAGGAGCTGCAGATGCTGGAGATAGACACAAAAAGCAGGAGTAACTCAACGGGACAGGCAGCATCTCTGGGGAGAAGGAATAGGTGACTTTTCATGTGGAGACTCTTCTTCAGACTGAAGCTTCAATCAGGCAGCATCTCTGGAGGAAGTAATGCATGCATAGTTTGCCCGCTGACTGGGATAGTACGCAACCAAAAAGCTTTCCACTGTATCTCAGACTGACGAATATTCTTGGCCCGAAACGCCACCTATTCCTTCTCTCCAGAGATGCTGCCTGTCCCGCTGAGTTACTCCAGCTTCCTGTGTCCACATTCTCAACTTTGCCTGAAGTTGGTTCTTTCTGCTTATTTAGAGATGGCTTTAAAAGTTTATTTTGAAAGCACCAATCGTCCTTTGCTACAGTCGCTGTACATTGCTGTCAATGCCTCAGAATTCCAGATGTAAATCGCAGGTTTTGTTTTGTACTTTGTAACGTGCTAATTTGTTTTTAAAAATCTATGAGTAATTGATCAGAGTTCTGCTGGCTGTCGGAGACGGAGGTGTAGTTTTGCGTGCAGAGTTTAATTTAGTTTTTAGTTTCAAAGAGACAGCATGGAAACAGGCCGTTCGGCCCATGGAGCCCATGCCGACCATTGATCACCCGCTCACACTAGTTCTATGTCCTCATCTCCTCTCTATACCCAAGGGGCAATTTTACAGTGGGCAGATTAACCTATAAACCCGCACGTCTTTGGGTTGTGGGAGGAAACCGGCGAACCCAGAGGATACCCACGAGGTCACAGGGTGAACATGCAAGCTCCACACAGACAGCACCCGGGGTTAGAATCGAATGCAGTGACTCTGGCCTTGTGTGCTTCGCCCCATTGGTATTTGATGGCCATCATGCAGAAGGAACAGCACGGTGGCGCAGCGGTAGAGTAGCTGCCTCACAGAGTCCCAGGTTCGATCCCGACAATGGGTGGTGTCTGCACAGACTTTGTACGTTCTCCCCGTGACCTGCGTAGGTTTTCGCACAGATCTTTGGGTTTCCTCCCACGCTCCAAAGTCATTCAGGTTTGTAGGTTAACTGGCTTGGTGTAAATGTAAACTGTCGCTAGTGAGTGTAGGATAGTGTTAGTGTGCGGGGATCGCTGGTCGGCGCGGACTCGGTGGGCCGTAGGGCCTGTTTCCACGCTGTATCTCCAAACTGAAACTAAAAGTGGAATTGGTAAAGCACACACAGTATGGACATTACATCACGAGAATGCATGTGTTTGAGATTTCCATTATCAATTTGACCACAAAAGAGCTGATAATTGAAGTTAAGGTGGCACGGTTGGCCAGCGTAGAGTTGCCGCCTCACAGCGCCAGAGTCCCGGGTTCCATCCTGACTACGGGCGCTGTCTGTACGGCGTTTGTACGTTCTCCCCGCGACCTGCGTGGGTTTTACTCCGGGAGCTCCGGTTTCCTCCCGCATCCCAAAGGCGTGCGGGTTCGTACGTTAATTGACCTCCGCAAATTATCCCCCAGTGCGTCGGATAGAATTAGTGAACAGTCGGTCGGCGCGGACTCGATGGGCCGAACGGCCCGCTTCCCCGCAGCATCTCCAAACTGCACTAAAACCAAAGATTGCCGGTGATTTCTCTTCCATGGTTGTCTTTAGAGTATTACCAAGGAATGTAAAAATACAAATGGGATTACACCATTTTATTCCTTAACTCTATCCTCAGGCAGCGGTGTCTACAATCGTTAATTCACCAGCTGTTTGTTTTCCTTCACTGCAGATTACAAAACAAAATCATTTTGGAAGGAACACAAAATGCTAATTGCTTACATGAACGTCTCGTTAAGCACAAATGTGGAAGATTTTTGTGTGTCTGACCCGAAATAAATTACTTTCTTCAAAGCGTTACAGAACGGCAGCCTTTCAAGTTAAACTAATCTGCGCAAGGAGTGTTTCATTGCAAGATCTCTGAACTGGCCAACCTTATTAGCCCTCATTATGTAAAAATGTACCGAGTTGTCATCTGCTTAAAATTATGAAAGGGCTCGGCAGGATAAACAGTGGGAATATAGTTTGACTCGGGAGCGTAAACACAAAATAGTTATGAATAAATCCAATAAGAAATCTCATTATGACATGAAGTATTTGGGATAATTTGCAAGGAGTCATTTATAAGGCAAACCGTGATAGACCTGCAAAGGTGGTAGATAGGTAGAATTGAAAGCATGTTCAGTTAGCGGGAGTGAATAGGCGTGGGAGGAATCACATTGGCAGCTTATGAACTGGTGGAATCTGCTGGGATAAATGATGCTGCTGTGTGTCATGTATACACAATGATTACTGATGGAATATTTGTGTAGTTTAGTTTACAGATCCAGCGCGGAAACAGGCCATTCGGCCCACCGAGTCCATGCCAACCCACAATCCCGGCACACTTATTATTCTTCTTGCGTGTGGCGTGCACAGCCTAAAGTTGAGGGTCAACTTGTTCTATTTGATCTGGTTTGTGTACGTCCAGTTGATTGCATTAGTCGAAACAGGGAGGACCACGTGAAGGTTGCAATCTCCCGCCCCACCCCCCCGGACACGCTCACTATCCCACTCACACCAGAGCCCGGTTTACAATTACACCGAGCCAATTAACCTACAAACCCGTACGTCTTTGGAGTGTGGGAGGAAATCAGGAGAAAACCCACGCAGGTCACGGGGAGAACGTGAGCAAACTTCCGTACGGACGGCACCCGTAGTCAGGACCGAACCCGGGTCTCTGGCGCTGTGAGGTAGCAACTCTACCGCTGAGCCGCCACGCCACCCACAAGTAGTCACAAAGTATCTGAGTCGGCTCAGATCACGATTATTTCTTTATTTCTTTCTGCATTGATCAATGGGTATTTGGTGGACTGTTAAAATACTACTATGTAGTGGGGCTGGAGTGCATGTCTGTGGATGACAGAGAGTCTCAGAGTCGTACCCTTTATTAAAAAAAAGGATTTATTGCATATTTCCAATGCATGCATTATTCATGTTGATGAAAGTTAATTCCACTTAGAATGGCAAAATGAAATAGGATAGACAATAGACAATAGGTGCAGGAGTAGGCCATTCGGCCCTTCGAGCCAGCACCGCCTTCAATGTGACCATGGCTGATCTTCCCCAATCAGTACCCCAGTTCCCGCCTTCTCCCCATATCCCCTGACTCTGCTATCTTTATCAGCCCTATCTAGCTCTCTCTTGAAAGTATCCAGAGAACCACCCTCTGAGGCAGAGAATTCCACACTCGACAACTCTCTGTGAGAAAAAGTGTTTCCTCATCTCCGTTCTAAGTGGCTTACCCCTTATTCTTAAACTGAGGCCCCTGGCTGCGGACTCCCCCAACATCGGGAACATGATAGTGGTTTAATACATCTGAATAGAATGCAAATCAAACCAAGGTAACTTTGCGTAGGATTTAGAGTCACAGAGTCATACAGCGTGGAAACAGGCCCTTTGGCCCAACCTGCCCATGTTGACCAACATGCCTCATCTACATTAGTCCCGCCAGTAGTTTGGTCCATATCCCTCCACACCTGTCCCATCCATGTACCTGTCCAAATGTTTTCTAAGTGTTGTGATGGTACCTGCCACAACTACCTCCTCTGGCAGCTCGCTCCATGCACCCACCACCCTCTGTGTAAAACAGGCGCTACTCGGGTTCCTACTAAATCTTTCCCTTCTCACCTCAAACCAACGTCCAGGCTGATTGTCCTCTGTAAAATTGCCCCAGTGTGTGTGTGTGAAGGGAGTGGATGAGAGAGTGGGGATGGGGCGATCGGCATGGACTGAAAACCTAGATGGGGCTACAAACTCCTGGAGGTCTTTGGAGTGTGGGAGGAAACCGAAGATCTCGGAGAAAACCCACGCAGGTCACGGGGAGAACGTCCAAACTCCGCACAGACAGCGCCCGTAGTCGGGATCACACCCGGGTGTCTGGCGCTGTGAGGCAGCAACTCTACCGCTTCGCCACCGTGCCCCGCTTGGACGTACAAACGTGTATTCCTCACTATGCTTCCAGGTTTAAGCAACAGTAGTTCTGCACCATCAATAACGATTCAATTCATGTGGCAGAAAATGTGCTATTGACTCCTTTATTGACCACGCTCCATGTTATGGAAAGGAATTATTTAAATGGCAACTTGCGGTGACATCAAATTCTTTAATTGCTCTTTGATTACAAGCCCCCTGAAAACAAATCAATAGTTTGATTGGGGATGCTGTCGACAAAATTGTCAGTTCATACTGACACGGTGTGAGATGTCACAGGCTCGCTGTGTAGAGAGCAGCTTGAAGCCTTTCATGAGAGAGTTAAGGGCCTGTCCCACTTACGCAACATTTTCGGCCACTGCCGGCACCCGTCATAGGTCGTCACAGGTCGGCGAACATTTTCAACATGTTGAAAACCCAGCGGCGACCAGAACAAGGTACGACTCTTTGGGCGACTACTCACGGCCATGCAGGTTTCGGCCCGCGACATGTCGCCAGGGTGTGTCTCTATGGTTGTGAGTCGTCTCCTCAGTCGCCCAAAGAGTCGTAGCATCTTTCTGGTCGCCGCTGGATTTTCAACATGTTGAACATTTTCGGCGACCTATGACGGGTGCCGGCAGTCGGGTAAGTGGGACAGGCCCTTTAGATTTTGGTCTTGGGGCTAAAGGAATCAAGGGATATGGGGGGAAAAAAGAAACGCGGTACTGATTTTAGATAATCAGCCATGATCATATTGAATGGCGGTGCTGCCTCAAGGGGCCGAATGGCCTACACCTGCACCAATTGTTCTATGTTTCTACGTTTTCTATGTTTCTTTACATTTATCAGTTTATTGTCACGTGTACCGAGGTGTGGTGAAAAGCTTTTGTTGCGTGCTAACCCGTCAGCGGAAAGACAATACATAAGGTCGGAATTACATTTGTATAGATAGGGTGATGTAGTCCGACAATCATTTCAACAAAAGACAATTGCTTCTAGTTCACGCGCCAACTTTCAGTGTAAGATCATATAACCCTCATTAACCAAAGGTGTTAAGGGGCTTGGGGAATTGGTGGAGGTATGAAATCAAAGCATAACTTGGCAAGTTCACCTTGAAGGGCAAGACAGGCTTGAAGGTCCCAATATTGTGAAGGAATAATATAATCTGCAACATTTGTCATGTTAGGAGTCTGAAGAAGGGTCAAGATCCTTCATCATTTCCCAGATCAGTTCAGAGACAGGTCTGAAGAAGGGTCTCGACCCGAAACGTCACCCATTCCTTCTCTCCAGAGATGCTGCCTGTCCCGCTGAGTTACTCCAGCATAAACCCCCTCCCCCCCATTGGTACAAGGACAGAGTCCCCCTTGTCCTCGCCTTCTACCCCATCAGCCGTCGCACATAGCCTATAATCCTCCAATATTTTCACCACCTCCAATGGCTAAAGGGACCTAATTGGCGAGTTTAGAAGAGTTTGAAAAAATGACATGTTGAAGACCTCTTTCGACTATGTAGAAGACTAGCTTCAACTAGCTACGACTAACTTTGAGAAAATTGGACACCGAATAGCGGAGAGTGAAGACGACCACCTTCGCCCTCCCTTCGCCAATGATGAAGACTACCTTCGACCACCTTCGACCACCCTCGATTACCTACGACTAACATGCCGACCTACTACGACCTACTACGACTAAACCTACGAGTAAAACAAATATCGATTTTTTTCCATGACGACCTTTAGTTACTCGCGGGCATTTTTTAACATATTGAAAAAAAACGCTGTGACTTAGCTGAGGCCTCGAGTACACGGGGACTGCGCTGTAATGTTTCGTAGCATGTGATGACCCCGCTGCGAGTATGAGTCGAGGGCAAACACGCCAGAACTCGCAAAGTGGGACGGGCCCTTAACTGAGCATGCTTTCAATCCCTTCTCTCCAGAGATGCTGCATGTCCCGTTGAGTTACTCCAGCATTTTGTGTCTATCTCCGATTTAAACCCAGCATCTGCAGTTCCTTCCTACACATTGCAATCGAGCCGTTTACTAATATTTGGTGTGTGCACATCGCCCACAAATCAAAGTTCATTTTGCTATCAGAGAGAGTTTTGAGCTGCAGCGGACATTGATACTACCTCATATTCTGTTCAGTTCAGTTCAGTTTATTGTCACGCGTTCCGAGGTACAGTGAAAGGCTTTTGTTACGTGCTCACCAGCCAGTGGAAAGACAATACGTGATTACACTCGAGCTATTTACAGTGTACAGATACAGTAAAGTCCCATTAAAGACAGTCCAAGGTTCACCAATGTACGTTATTCTTGCTCTCACCAATCTCTAGATGAGATGGAATTCTCTTATTGATTAGTGAGTTCAATATCAATAACATTGACCAGCGTAAATAGGGCACCTTCCAAAATGACTGTTTATCTATCAACAGGATTTCACAAAATCATTGACGAAAAACTATCTAATCGTTAGAAAGCAATAGATAGTAAGGCCATGGAATGTCGCCATACAGGTGTAAGATGGAACTGCAGACGCTGGTTTACACCGAAGATAGACACAAAATGCTGGAGTGACTCCGCGGGTCAGGCAGAATCTCTGGAGAAAAGGAATATGTTACATTTTGGGTCGAGACCCTTTATCAGTCTGAAGAAGGGTCTCAACCCGAATTGTCACCTATTCCTTGCATTCTGAGATGCTGTCTGATCTGCTGAGTTAAGCCCCGTCCCACTTTCCCGAGTTACTCACGAACTCTTCCGAGTTTTCCCCTTGATTCAAACTCGGGGAATGTCAGTAGTGAGCTCGTAGGAGCCCGCAGATGTTTCGTAGTGGCTCATAATGCCAGCCATGGGAACTTTGGGCATCAGGTAAGTTGGGACGTTTTTCCAACATGTTGAAAAATGTCCATGCGTTAAAAAAATTGCCTTGAGTACCAACGAGCAGCTATTACCGTAATTCCCCGATTTCGAATCAAGGAGAAAACTCAGGAGAGGTCGTGAGTAACTTGGGAAAGTGGGACAGGGCCTTTACTCCAGCCTTTTGTGTCTCCCTCCCAGAACTTTATTTAAAATGGACTTGCTGTGAACTTTGCTTTGATCAGTGTAAGGCACTCCTAACAAAGACTTGAACAAAGAGTAGTTCACCAGCATTAGGGGGCAGACGGCCTTCAAGAGGCTTTTGGATTGGCACATGGACATGCAGGGAATGGAAGGATATGAAGGAGGACATCTCTGCCTTGGCTTCAGGGCGGCACGGTGGTGTGGCGGTAGAGTTGCTGCCACACAGGGAATGCCGCGCCGGAGACCCGGGTTTGATCCTGACTAAGGGTGCCGTCTGTACGGAGTTTGTACGTTCTCCGTGGGTTTTCTCCGAGATCTTCGGTTTCCTCCCACACTCCAAAGACGGGCAGGTCTGTAGGTTAAATGGCTTGGTAAGTGTAAAAATTGTCCCTAGTGGATGTAGGATGGTTTTAGTGTGTGGGGATCGCTGGTCGGCGCGGACCCGGTGGGCCGGAGGGGCCTGTTTCTCTAAATATGTTAGACATGGGCATTGTGGGTTGAAGGACCTGTTCCTGGACTGGACTATTCTATGTCCTTTGTTGAGCAACAAAATTGCTGGAGTAACTCAGCGGGCCAGGCAGCATGTCTGGCTCTGTCTGAAGAAGCGTCTCCACTGAAACCTCACCCATTTCTTCTCTCCAGAGAGGTGCTCTGTCCTGCTGAGTTACTCCAGCATTTTTGGGACTCTCTCTGGAGAACATGGATACCCAAAGCGACACTTTGACTCGAGAACCAGGTTTCCTTTGACGGCATCTCCCAAACCTGTGAATGGTCCAGCCCCGAACCATCGCTACCCCTGTCCCCCAGAGACGCTGCCTGACCCATTCAGTTACTCTCCCACTTTGTGTCTTTTTTTGACCTCGCACACCTGACGCCTCTCCCCATGAGGAAGACCAGGGCAACAGATGCCTCCGAAGACAAGCCTCGTGGGTTTCCCTTTAACGCATCATCCTGTGTGGGAAACGTCTCACTATCTCTTTGTTGTTGCGTTATCAATTCCCATTGTCACCAGGGACACACGCTGAAGTGACGACTCCATCATGCTGACTAAAATAGCACACATCTTCAGGGAAATGATTGATTGAATGTCCGATACATTGATTGATTGCGAGTGAATGATCGATTGAATAATTGAGTGATTTATTAATTTTGATATTGCGATTGGTTGGTTGGTTGATTTATTGATTGACCGGTCAGTTGATTGCTTCACTGATTGATTGAGTGACTGACTGATAAATGGATGGAAGGCGCGAAAGAAAGATACGGCCTTTCAGCCCACCATGAACTTGAAACTTATTGAAAAATGAACGGCTTGAATAGAATGGATAGAGTAGATGTGGAGAGGACGTTTCCACCAGTGGGGGAGTCTAGAACCAGAGACCCTTTAAGATGAGGATGAATTTCTTTAGTCAGAGTGTGGTGAATCTGTGGACTTATTTGACACAGGAAGCTGTGGAGGCCGTCAATGGACATTTTTAAGGCAGAGATAGATAGATTCTTGTTTAGTACAGGTTATGGGGAGAAGGCAGGAGAACGGGGTTAAGAGGGAGAGATAGATCAGCCATGATTGAAAGATAGAGCAGACTTGATGGGCTGAATGGCCTAATCTGCTCCGAACACTTTATAACGGCATGATAGCAGCAATAAATACTGTCCGGTAGAAGCACAGCGATATAGATGTGGAGATCACCAGATAGTTACGCAGTAGCTATAGAAAGACACAAAATGCTGGAGTAACTCAGCGGGACGGGCAGCATCTGTGAAGAGAAGGTTTGGATGACGTTTCGGGTCGAGACCCTTCCTCAGGTTTAGATCTTCGGGTCTGAAGAAGGGTCGTGACCCGAAACATCACCCATTCCTTCACGCAAGAGAAATGTTGACTGGTTAGCTTGCAACAAAAGCTTTTCACTGAACCTCATTTCACGTGACAATAAACTAAACTGAACTGTTAAAGAAGGAACTACAGATGCTGGAGAATCGAGGGTACACAAAAGGCTGGAGAAACTCAGCGGGTGCAGCAGCATCTAAGGGGCGAAGAAGATAAGCGACGTTTCGGGTCGAGACCCTTCTTCAGACTGGTCAGGGATCAGGGAAATGAGAGATATAGATGGTGATGTGGAGAGATAAAGAACAATGAATGAAAGATAAGCAAAAAAGTATCGATGATAAAGGGAACAAGCCATTGTAAGCTATTTGTAGTGTGAATATGAGAAGCTAGTGCGACTAGGGTGGGGGAGAGAGATAGAGAGAGAGGGAATGCCAGGGCCCGAGGGCTGAGGGAGAGGTGGGAAGGGGAGGAGACAGCAAGGGTTAACAGAATTGAGAAAATTCAATGTTCAAGCCCAGAGGATGCAGACTCCCCAAGCTGAATATGAGGTACTATTCCTCCAACTTGCGGTGTTTCTCACTCTGGCCGTGGAGGAGGCCCAGGACCGAGAGGTCGGATGTGGAATGGGAGGGGGAGTTGAAGTGCTGAGCCACCGGGAGGTTGGGTTGGTTATTGCGGACCGAGCGGAGGTATTCGGCGAAACAATCGCCAAGCCTCCGCTTGGTCTCACTGATATAGATCATCTGGCATCTGGAGCAGCGGATGCAGTAGATGAGGTTGGAGGAGGTGCAGGTGAACCTCTGTCGGACCTGGAAGGACTGCTCGGGTCCCTGAAAGGTGTGGAAGGGGGGGGTGAAGGGACAAGTGTGGCATTTCTTGCGGTTGCAAGGGAAAGTGCCCGGGGAAAGGGTAGAGTGGGAGGGAAGGGAAAAATTGACAAGGGAGTTGCGGAGGTCTTTGCGGAAGGCAGACAAGGGGGGAGATGGGAAGATGTGGCGAGTGGAGGGGTCACGTTGGAGGTGGCGAAACTGGCAGAGGATTATGTGTTGTATTCGTCGGCTGGTGGGGTGAAAGGTGAGGACCAGGGGGTCTCTGCCCTGTTTGCGAGTGGGGGAATGGGGAGCGAGGGCAGTGTTGCGGGGTATGGAGGAGACCCTGGTGCGCGCCTCATCAATAGTGGGGGAGGGGAATCCCCGTTCTCTGAAGAATTAGGTCATTTGTGATGACCTGGTGTGGAATACCTCATCCTGGGAGCAGATGCAGCGTAGACGGAGGAATTGGGAATAGGGGATGGAGTCCTTACAGGAAGCAGGGTGGGAGGAAGAGTAGTCCAGGTAGCTGTGGGAGTCAGTTGGTTTGTAGTGGATGTCGGTCAGGAGTGTATCACCTGCAATAGAGATGGTGAAGGAATAGAGAAGGAATGGTAGGGAAATGTCGGAAATGGTCCAAGTGTATTTGAGTGCCGGATGGAAGTTGGTGGTGAAATGGATGAAGTCAGTCAGTTGTGTGTGGGTGCAGGAGGTGACACCAAAGCAGTCATCGATGTAACGGAGGTAGAGGTCGGGGATGGGGCCCTGGTACGCCGAGAACAAGGATTGTTCGACGTACCCAACAAAGAGGCAAGCGTAGCTGGGGCCCATGCGTGTGCCCATAGCTATGCCATGTGCTAAACTGAACTAGTCTGTAGAAGGCTCTCGACCCGAAACGTCACCCATTCATTCTCTCCAGAGATGCTGCCTGTCCCGCTGAGTTACTCCAGCAATGTTGTGTCTAGCTTCAGTTTAAACCAGCGTCTGCAGTTCCTTCCTGCACATGCAGTAGTTATATATGTGTTGTACTTTCTGCACAAAACTGATAAATATTTGATTGTGACAGGGAGCTGGCTGGTGAAGGGGTGAAAAAGGTCAGTTCATTATCTCTGGGATCATTAGTATAGATGTGTGGCCTGGTGCTGCTGACTGCCCTCATTGCAACACAATGATTATTCATGGCCTCACCTCATTTTCTCCACCAACGTGGGAATAACATTATTATTTTTTTTTTCCTTGCGGTTTTCCAGGTGCTAATTTTACGTCTTGTTATCTTGTCAGAAATGAGAGCACAGAGGAGAGCTTGATGGATCGCAGAGACAAATGCTTGGCGTACAGAGCACGTCTAGCTAAAGGCCAGCTCCCTGGTCATGACTCGAAGATGTCTAGCCGATGTCATTGAGGGACCTGTCTCACTTAGGCGATGGTTTAGGCAACTAATGCTGGCCTAAGATGCTCCATCTAAACTAATCCCATTTGCTCTACGTGGGCTTCAGTCAATGTTACCAAATCCCAATCTATGTGCCTGCCCACACACTAGCACTATCCTACACACTAGGGACAATTTACAATTTTACCCTAACCAATTGCACCCCAGCCACTCCCTCTTCCCCCCTCTCCTATCGGGCGAAAGGTACAGAAATGTGAAAACGCTCACCTCCAGATTCAGGGACAGTTTCTTCCCAGCTGTTATCAGGCAATTAAACCATCCTACCACAACCAGAGAGCAGTCCTGAACTACTATCTACCTCATTGGAGAACCTTGGACTATCTTTGATTGGATTTTACTAGCTTTACCTTGCACTAAACATTATTCACATGATTCACCTTTGTCAGCCTCCTCACCCGCCGAGTTTCTCCAGCATTTGTGTCTACTTCGATTTTTCCAGCAGCTGCAGTTCTTTCTTAAACAATCTTTAAGTTGTTAGTTATTGACTGTATCAATGTTCAAGAAGGAACTGCAGATGCTGGAAAAATCGAAGGTGGACAAAAATGCTGGAGAAACTCAGCGGGTGAGGCGGCATATGGCGTGAAGGAATAGGTGAGGTTTTGGGTCGAGACCCTTCTTCAGACATGTAATCATGTTTTGCCATTCCGTTGACTGGTTAGCACGCCACCTCGGTACATATGACAGTAAACTGAACCCAAACTCAATGAACCTACAAACCTGTATGTCATTGGAGTGCGGCTGGAAGCTGGAGCACCCGGAGAAAACCCATGTGGTCACCGGGAGAACGTACAAACTCCGTACACACAGCACCTGTGGTCAGGATCGAACCCGGGTCTCCGGCGCTGTGAGGCAGCAACTCTACCGCTGGGCCACCGTGCTGCCCTAATGTTGGAACTGGAAACAGTCCAGCTGAGGTCTATGACCTGGAATTGACCTCAGTATTCCCGTGACACCTCACGGCGGTGCAGCGGTAGAGTTGCGGCCTCACAGCGCCAGACACCCGGGTTCGATCCTGACCACGGGTGCTGTCTGTATGGAGTTTGCGCGTTCTCCCCCGTGGGTTTTGTCCGAGATCTTTGGTTTCCTCCCACGCTCCAAAGGCGTGCAGGTTTGTAGGTTAATTGGCTCGGTAAAATTGTGAATTGTGTGTCGGATAGTGTTAGCGTGCGGGGATCGCTTGTCAGCGCCGACTCGGTGGGCCGAAGGGTCTGTTTACAGCGCCGTATCTCAAAACTAAAACTAAACTAAACGAAACCAGACCAGTGAGGAGATCTTCTCAGCTGGTCAAAGGCCCACTCGTCGGAGGTTCCCAGTCAAATTTCTGCAGTGACATAAACGTGCCAGCAATGGTTGTTATTGCTGGGATGTAGACTGGAATAGTAAAATGCTGAGAACTGCGTTTTGCAATTGAATTTCTATGCTTATTAATCTAAGCTGTGGAAATTCACAATGCAGAACAGATCAAGCTTTTAATTAGTAACTCCGAAACCTCCAACGGAAGTGTTAATTAAATTAGCATCCAGTAAGTATCTAGCCACATACTTATTTGCCGTCACAGCCTGTCTGAAGGTTCAACATCATACAGCAGTGATCAATGGGTTTATCAACGTGGGATTGCCTTCACCCAAAGCACACAGTGTAAGATGCCCCTTCCAGAGAGAACATCTATTGCTGAATGTCTGAGAAGTTCACAAGTTCATAGGAGCGGAATTAGCCCATTCGGCCCATCGAGTCCACCCCGCCATTCAATCATGGCTGATCTCTGCCTCCTAAAGGGCCTGTCCCACTTTCATGAATTATTCACAAATTCTACCGAGTTTTCCCCTTGATTCAAACTCGCAGAATGTTCGTAACAAGTCCTTGGGAGGTTGTAGGAGTTTGTAGATATATCGTAGCAGCTCGTTATGCCAGCCGTAGGAACTCGTGGCATCGAGTAAGTCGGGACGTTTTTCCCAGCCCCATAAAAAATGTCCATGAGTAAAGAAATGGTCGGGATGAAAGAAATTGCAACTTTCTACTCGTAAGGAGGGCATGGAAATAGTCATGGGAATTCGTAGACATACTCGTAGGAGTTCGTGAACATAGTCGTGGAAGGTCGTAGGAGTTCGTAGATTACCACGATCTTGATTTTTTTTTTTAGGTCCTTTAAACTCGGCAGAGGTTTTGAATTAAGTCATGAAAGTGGGACAGGCCCTTAAAGTGCCTGTCCCACTTTCACGGCCTAATTCACGACCTCTGCCGAGTTTGCCCTTGACTCAAACTCGCAGCATGGTCGTCACAAGGCCGTAGGAAGTCGTAGGTAGGTCGTAGGTAGGCCGTGATGTTAGTACGTAGGTACTCGTGGCATTAAGTAGGTCGGGGCGTTTTTTTTAAGCCTGATGAAAGATGTCCATGAGTAAAAAAGATCGTGAATTAGGTCGTGAAAGTGGGACAGGCCCTTTACTCAAATGTCACTGTACCTTAATGGGTTAAGTGACAATAAACATGAACTTGAACTTAAACATTTTCCTGCTTTCATCCAGGAATGAGTAGGCTAGCGTATGGTGAGCACTGTGTCTCGACTCGCTGGGGGTTAGAAGGTCGTGGGGGGGGCGACCTCATTGAAAAGTACAGAATAATGAAAGGCATAGATAGAGTGGATGTGGAGAGGATGTTTCCACTGGTGGGAGAGTCTAGGACCAGAGGTCACAGCCTCAGAATTAGGCGCTTTTTTAGAAAGGAGGTGAGGAGGAACTTCTTCAGTCAGTGAAGTTCCTGTAAATTAACTCCTGTGAAAACAATCACATCTAGTAGAAACAAGGAACTGCTGATGCTTAGAGTCGCAGAGTCAAAGAGTGACGGAAACAGGCACTTTGGCCCAACTTGCCCACACCGCACAACATGTCCCATCAACTCTCGTCCCACCTGCCTGCATTTGGCCCATATCCCTCCAAACCGGTCCTTACCAGCTTCACTAGCTCATAAGTGAGAGGAGCAGAATTAGCCCATTCGGCCCATCAAGTCTATTCTGCCATTCAATCATGGCTGATCTATCTCTCCCTCCTAACCCCATTCTCCTGCCTTCTCCCCGGAAACCCCTGACACCCGTGCTAATCTGCTTTACAAAAAAGGACAAAAAGTGCTGGAGTAATTCAGTGGTTCTGAAGAACCAACCCAAAATGCCGCCTACCCGTGTTCTCCAGAGATGCTTCTTCACCCCACAGAGTTACTCAAGCATTTTGTGTCTGCCCCTTTAAGTAGCACTTCATGATGGTAGAACTGCAGTCTCATCTTCATTTATATTGGTCCTCTCTCAATCTAAAGGGCCTGTCCCACTTTCACGAGGTAATTCACGAATTCTCCCAAGTTTTCTCCTTGTTCCAAACTCGCGGAATGTTCGTAACAAGTCCGTAGGAGGTGGTAGGAGTTCGTGGATATTTCGTAGCGGCTCGTTATGCCAGCTGTAGATACTCGGGGCATCAGGTAAGTCGGGACGTTTTTTCCAGCCAGATAAAAAAATGTCCACGAGTAAAAAAATAGTTGGGATGAAAGAAATTGCAACTTTTTACTCGTAAGGAGGGCATCGAAATAGTCGTGGGAATTCGTAGACATACTCGTAGGAGTTCGTAGATTACCACGATCTTGATTTTTTTTTTTAGGTCCTTTAAACTCGGCAGAGGTTTTGAATTAAAGTCGTGAAAGTGGGACGGGCCCTTAAGTAAAAACCATTGAGGAGGGGAATACCTATTTCATAGAACCTTGAAGAGTACAGCACAGGAAGAGGCCCTTCCGCCCACATTGTTTGTGCCGAGCATGATGCCATCTCATGTGAGACCCGGGTTCGATCCCGACCACGGGTGCTGCCCGTACGGAGTTTGTACGTTCTCCCCGTGACCTGCGTGCTCGGGCATTTTCTCAGAGATCTCTGGTTTCCTCCCACACTCTAAATGGTGCAGGTTTGTAGGTGAATCAGCTTGGTATATAAGTGTAAAAATTGTCCCTGGTGTGTGTAGGATAGTTGTTAATGTGCGGTGATCGCTGGTCGGTGTGTGGACGTGGCGGGCTGACAGGGCCAGTTTTTTCGCACTGTATCTCTAAACTAAACCAAACGAAAAAAAAGTTGTCGCTGGGCCGGACAACGAGGCAGCGGGTGGAGCTGCTGACTTACAGCGCCAAAGACCCTGATTCGAAACTGACTATGGGTGCAGGCTTGGACTCGATGGGCCGAAGGGCCTGTATCCGCGCTGTATCCTTAAAGCTAAAACTGAAAAAAATTCTACTAATTGGAATAGCCGACAGTTCATTCCTGTGATCTATGACATCGGATATTGATGATCAATGTACATGATTAGGTTTTTATAAATTGACTGCTGCAGGAATATAAGCTGTAAGGTTTTTTTTTTACCATTTACTATTCCTTGCCTGTCTCCTTTATAATGACAATATCCCAACTGCAGCTTGCAATATCATTGCTTTATTAGTTTCTTTCATACTCTTGTTCATTTGTGGTTTTAATGTCTCACCTTCAAATTCTCAATAAAGGAATAAAGCGAAACTCCGCTCACTTTCTCAGTCCTGCACAGTCCATTGACAAATACACACATATAGAACGGAGAAACATAGCCAGCGCCGCCATTCAATATGATCACGGCTGAGCTTGTATGCACTGGAATTTAGAAGGATGAGAGGGGATCTTATTGAAACATATAAGATTATTAAGGTATTCGCCGAACACCTCCGCTTGGTTTGCAATAACCAACCTGATCTCCCGGTGGCTCAGCACTTCAACTCCCCCTCCCATTCCGAATCCGACCTTTCTGTCCTGGGCCCCCTCCATGGCCAGAGTGAGGACCACCGTAAATTGGAGGAGCAGCACCTCATATTTCGCTTGGGCAGTTTGCACCCCAGCGGTATGAACATTGACTTCTCGAATTTCAGGTAGTCCCTGCTATCTCCTCCCCTTCCCAGCTCTCCCTCAGCCCACTGGCTCCACCTCTTGCTTTCTTCTTCCCGCCCTCCCCCCCCCCCCCCCCCCCACCCTCTCATCAGTCTGAAGAGGGGCTTCGACCCGAAACGTTGCCTATTTCTTCGCTCCATAGATGCTGCCTCACCCGCTGAGTTCCTCCAGCATTTTTGTCTACCTAAGATTATTCAAGGTTTGGACACGCTAGAGACAGGTAACGTGTTCCCGATGTTAGGGGAAGTCCAGAACCAGGGGTCACAGTTCAAGCATAAGGGGTAGGCCATTTAGAACGGAGACGAAGAAACACTTTTTCACACAGAGAGTTGTGAGTCTGCGGAATTCTCTGCCTCAGAGGGCGGTGGAGGCCGGTTCTCTGGATAATTTTAAGAGAGAGCTAGATAGAGCTTTTAAAGATAGCGGAGTCAGGGGATATGGGGAGAAGGCAGGAACGGGGTACTGATTGTGGATGATCATCCATGATCACAGTGAATAGCGGTGCTGGCTTGAAGGGCCGAATGGTCTAATCCTGCACCGGTTGTCTATTGTCTATTGATCATCCAAAATCAGTACCCCGTTCCTGCTTTCTCCCCATATCTCTTCCGTTAACCTTAAGAGCTACATCTAATTCTCTCTTTACAACATCCAGTGAATTGGCCTCCACTGCCTTCTGAGGCAGAGATTTCCATATATACTTCAATTTTATTTCATACAATACATAGAAACATAGAAACATAGAAATTAGGTGCAGGAGTAGGCCATTCAGCCCTTCGAGCCTGCACCGCCATTCAATATGATCATGGCTGATCATCCAACTCAGTATCCCGTACCTGCCTTCTCTCCATACCCTCTGATCCCCTTAGCCACAAGGGCCACATCCAACTCACTCTTAAATATAGCCAATGAACTGGCCTCAACTACCCTCTGTGGCAGAGAGTTCCAGAGACTCACCACTCTCTGTGTGAAAAAAGTCTTTCTCATCTCGGTCTTAAAGGATTTCCCCCTTATCCTTAAGCTGTGACCCCTTGTCCTGGACTTCCCCAACATCGGGAACAATCTTCCTGCATCTAGCCTGTCCAACCCCTTAAGAATTTTGTAGAATACGATACAATACAATTAAACTTTATTTTTCCATTCATCCCTGGAGGGAAATAGATCTTACAACAGTCATAAAAACACAAAATACATGAAACATGAAATTAAAGTGATGAATGGAAAGGCTTGTGGGATGTGCAAAGATTGGGGAGGTGGTTAGGGGTGAGTCAGTCTCAGGCTACCCCACGACACAAGGGGGAGGGAGTTGTGCAGTTTGATAGCCACAGGGAAGAAGGATCTCCTGTGGCGTTCCGTGCTGCATCTTGGTGGGACCAGCCCGTTGCTGAAGGTGCTCCTCAGGTTGACCAGCGTGTCAGGGAGGGGGTGCGCTGTATTGTCCAGGATGCTCCGCAGTTTGAGGAGCATCCTCCCCTCCAAGACCACCTCCCATGAACCCAACTCCACACCAAGGACAGAGCCGGCCTTCCTGATGAGTTTGTTGATCCTGTTGATCCTATTATCTTCCATGAATCCATGATTTCATAAGGTCAAAAGTAATAGGAGAAGAATTAGGACATTTGGCCCATCAAGTTGAGCCAGCACCGCCATTCAATGTGATCATGGCTGATCATCAGTTCCTCATTCCTGGCCACCCCATATCCCCTGACCCCGCTATCTTTAAGAACTCTATCTAGCTCTCTCTTGAAATTATCCAGAGAATTGGCCTCCACTGCCTTCTGAGAGAGACGGCAGGAGAATGTGGTTGAGAGGGAAAGATAGATCAGCCATGTTCGAATGACGGAATAGACTTAATGGGCTGAATGCAGGCAGGTGGGACTAGAGTAGCTGGGACATTGTTGGCCGGTGTGGGCAAGTTGGGCCGAAGGGCCTGTTCCCACACTGTATGAAACAACAGAAGGTGTGAGTCAAAAAGGCTGATGGCGCGCTGGTAGAGTTGCTGTCTTACAGCGCCAGAGACCCGGGTTCGATCCTGACTACGGGTGCTGTCTGTACGGAGTTTGCACGTGACTGCGTGGGTTTTCCCCGGGTGCTCCGGTTCCTCCCACACTCCAAAGATGTAGATATTTGTAGGTTCAAATTTGTAAATTGGCCCTAGGTGTTCCTGTACGGGTGATCGCTGGTCGGCGCGGACTCAGTGGGCCGAAGGGCCTGTTTCCGTTCTATATCTCTGAACTGAACTGAACTGTTCCCGATGTTGGGGAAGTCCAGGACAAGGGGTCACAGTTTAAGGATAAGGGGGATGTCTTTTAGGACCGAGATGAGAAAATCGTTTTTCACACAGAGAGTGGTGAATCTGTGGAATTCTCTGCCACAGAAGGTAATTGAGGCCAGTTTGTTGGCCATATTTAAGAGGGAGTTGGATGTATGTGGCCCTTGTGGCTGAAGGGATCAGGGGGTATGGAGAGAAGGCAGGTACAGGATATTGAGTTGGATGATCAGCCATGATCATATTGAATGGCGGTGCAGGCTCGAAGGGCCGAATGGCCTGCTCCTGCACCTAATTTCTATGTTTCTATGTTTCTATGTAGAAAAAATTAATCTGCGTGGTTCTACCACCAATCCAGAACCATATTTGCTAAAAACATTATCTAAGCAATTTTCTACAAGAAGACAATTGCAAAATGCAATTTTCAAAACACAATTATACCCTTTCGAATCCTTTGAAATGAAAAATAATTTTGAGTTGATTCTATCACTGTTTACCCAAGAGGCAAGAAATTAAAATCCAGACTATTTTGTTGGAGCATTAAACTTGTGTAGAGTAACTGCTAATGTTGCTTTCTACGAGCTTTGCCACGCTGGGAGCTATTATTCCCTTGGAGGGAGGATACAAGCGCCCCCCCCCCCCAAATAATAAAGACAGCAATTTTCTAAACCACTGGAGAATAGATGTAGGGTCATTACGCTTTGTTGCTCAACTTCGAATCAACCACCCAATGCACTGCAAAGCAATAGACAATAGACAATAGACAATAGGTGCAGGAGTAGGCCATTCAGCCCTTCAAGCCAGCACCGCCATTCAATGTGATCATGGCTGATCATCCACAATCAGTACCCCGTTCCTGCCTTCTCCCCATATCCCCTGAATTGGAGGAGCAGCACCTCATATTTCGCTTGGGCAGCTTACATCCCAGCGGTATGAAGATTGACTTCTCTAACTTTAAGTAACGCTTGCATCCCCACTTTCTCGACCCCTCCCCCACCCTAGTCATCATACTAGTTTCACTGTTGTCCTAGTGAGTTCCACTGTCTGCTTAACTCGTTATCACCTATCACACAGGCAACAATGGACCATTGTGGGCTACACCTTCGCTTGATTATTGAAGGTAGAAAAAAAGTGCTGGAGAAACTCAGTGGGTGAGGCAGCATCTATGGAGCGAAGGAAATAGGCTACGTTTCGGGCTGAAACCCTTCTTCAGACATTGATTATTGTTGCTTGTAGCATATCTTCCATTGATTTGTCCTAAGTACCATCTATATCTCTCGTTCCCCTCTCCCGTGACTTTCATTCTGAAGAAGGGTCTCGATCTGAAACATCACCCATTCCTATTCTCCAGAGATGCCAGCTGACCCGCTGAGTTACTCCAGCTTTTTTTGTTATCTTTGATTTAAACCAGCATCTGCAGTTCCTTCCTACACGTTATGTTATCGTTGTACAAGATGGACATTGATGAGTAGCCATCTATCTGTATACTATTAAAAGCCCCGACTTATTTGTCTGTCTGTCTGTCTGTGATCTCAGGACCTACGCCAAAACGGTACACGGTAGTGCTGAAATTTTAGCAGAACCTTACTCAGCTTTTTCCCGTCGTTGGTCTTGTCAAGTTTTCTTCACATTTGATGTTATATTTCACGTTATTGATATTTCAAGGTTTAAAAAAGCCAACTTTAACAAGATTTTTACTGTTAAAATCCTTCCTGCCAGCTTCCAACAAACTTTGAAACAAAGTTGCAATACAGGAACACTCTGTGCTTCCACCAACTGGGATATCACAGTCCTCCACCCGACCTTTGCAACAATGTTGCCATCATAAACACTTATTCCAGGAGGGTGAATTGGTGTTGAAATTGTGGAAGTGCAATTGGATTTTTTTTAAGTCCAGTGCTGGAGGAGGTAGGGAAGTGCTGGAATCTTACGTTCAGCAACGGGTTGAGTAGGGGGACCACGCCTCCCATGTGACAGGAACCTAACGGGTCCCAGTTGGTCCAGTTAAACTATAAAATGCTGTAAGATGAGGTTTGAGCTTGTGAGGAGGAAGATTTACAAGGGACCTGAGGGCCAACCTTTAATAGGGTGGCACGGTGGCGCAGCAGTAGAGTTGCTGCCTTGCAGCACCAGAGACCCGGGTTCGATCCTGACCACGGGTGCTGTCTGCGCGGAGTTTGTACGTTCTCCTTGTGACCTGGGTGGGCTTTCTCCGAGATCTCCGGTTTACTCCCAGACTCTAAAGCTGCTCAGGTCTGTAGGTTAACTGGCTTGGTGTAAATGTAAATTGTCCCTAGTGTGTGTAGGGTAGTGTTAATGTGCAGGGATCGCTGGTCAGTGGGCCGAAGGGCCTGTTTCCATGCTGTATGTCGAAACTAAAAAACTAAACTAAATGTGTTGTTGTTTCACGGAACAAGAAGTCCAGTTTCGTTGCCGAATAATTGCTCTGTTCTTGGGGATTTTTTTTTTTTTGTTGCTTTGACTGTGGTTGGGTGACAAACAAACTTAAAGGCTCTTTCTCTTTCAAGCATTCTGCGAGGGAGGCTGCAGGAATGGGGGAACATGCGTCGCTCCCGAGGTGTGTGTGTGTCCTCCTGGCTTCACAGGAAGCACCTGCCAGACAGGTAAGGCTCACCTTCACTCACGTACCTCGCCTTGGTTGGTCACATGACAGCTTTTCACTGTACCTTGGAACATGTGACAATAAACTAAACTCATTGAAACTGACTGAATAGTGAAAGGCCCAGAGAGAGTGGGCGTGGAAAGGATGGTGCCACCAGTCGGAGTCTCGGACCAAGGACCAGGAGTTTTATTGTCTTGTGTCCCAGATAGGACAATGAGATTCTAGCTTGCAGCAACACAACAGAATATATAAACATAATAATATAAGAACAGGAGATAAAGGTTCAGTGTGTCTATATACCACAGACCATATATATATATACACAATAAATAAACAGATAAAGTGCAATGGTAATAATAGGTTGTTATTGTTCAGAGTTTATTTGATGTTGTGTTTACAGCCTGATGGCAGAACCTGGATGTTCCAGATTTCAGGCTCCTGTACCTCCTTCCCGATGGCAACGGAGAGATGAGTGTGTGGCCAGGGTGGTGTGGGTCCTTGATGATGTTGGCTGCCTTTCTGAGGCAGCGACTGCGATTGATCCCTTCGATGGTGGGGAGGTCAGAGCCGGTGATGGACTGGGCAGTGGTCACAACTTGCTGCATTCTTTTCCGCTCCTGGACGTTCAGGTTACCGAACCGAGCCTCGATGCAGCCAGTCAGAATGCTCTCTACTGTGCACCGGTGAGGCCACAGGCTCAGAATTAAAGGACGTTCCTTTGGGAAGGAGATGAGGAAGAATTTCTTTAGTCCGAGGGTGGTGAATCTGTGGAATTCATTGACACAGAAGTGATATTTTTAAGGCAGCGATAGATAGATTCTTGATTAGTGCGAGTGTCAGGGGTTATGGGGAGAAGACAGGAGAATGGGGTTAGGACGGAGAGATAGATCAGTCATGATTGAATGGCAGTGTAGACTAGATGGGCCGAATGGCCTAATTCTGCTCCTATCACCTTTGACCTGACATTATGAACTGAAAAAGATGCCACCTTCTCTCACGAAGGGCAGGGGTCACATATGGGACTGGAAGAAGTTGCAAGGAACTGCAGGTGGTGGAATCTTGAGAAAAAAAAAGTGTTGGAGTAACACAGCAGCTCGGGCAGCATCTGTGGAGGACATGGATAGGTGCCGTTTTAAATCGGAATCTTCAGACCTGAATCATCACCTATCCATGTTCCCCACAGATGCTGCCTGACCCGCTGAGTTACTCCAGCACTCTGTGAAACGTCACCTATCCATGTTCTCCACAGATGCTGCCTGACCCGCTGAGTTACTCCAGCACTCGGCGATTTTTGCTGAAGATTCCAGCATTGCAGTTCCTTGTGTGAATCCTTGTGTAAAACAACGATTGTAATCATGTATTGTCTTTCCGCAAGAAAAGCTTTTCACTGTACCTCGGTACACGTGAGAATAAACTCAACTGAACCGAATAATCAAAGGCAAACTAACATGGAAATTTACTGCCTTCTGCCAATTAGACACTGTCTTGGCAACGACTGACATGCCACATGCTAGGGTCACCAACCTCATTTAAAAACTGCCTACAGCATTCTTATAGCAACTGCATAAATATGTATACTTCGCCAAGTTGTAGTAATAGGGTTTATCGGTGAAAAAAATAAGCAATATTTCTAAGTAAGTCTTCAAGGATTTTATTTCCAGTTTCTGTTGATTAACTGAGACGTCCAAGCCCAACTCATATCATATTGATAACATTTTATTTTCCCAAGACAATAGACAATAGACAATAGGTGCAGGAGTAGGCCATTCGGCCCTTCGAGCCAGCACCGCCATTCAATGTGATCATGGCTGATCATCCACAATCAGTACCCTGTTCCTGCCGTCTCCCCATATCCCCTGACTCCGCTATCTTTAAGAGCCCTATCTAGCTCTCTCCTGAAAGCATCCAGGGAATTGGCCTCCACTGCCTTCTGAGGCAGGGAATTCCACAGATTCACAAAAAAGGGTTTTCCTCATCTCCGTTCTAAATGGCCACCCCTTATTCTTAAACTGTGGCCCCTGGTTCTGGATTCCCCAACATCGGGAACATGTTTCCTGCCTCTAGCGTGCCCAATAACCCTTAATAATCTTTTATGTTTCAATAAGATAGCCTCTCATCCTTCTAAATTCCAGAGTGTACAAGCCCAGCCGCTCCATTCTATCAGCATATGACAGTCCCGCCATCCCGGGAATTAACGTCGTGAACCTACACTGCACTCCTCAATAGCAAGAATGTCCTTCCTCAGATTTGGAGACCAAAACTGCACACAATACTCCAGGTGTGGTCTCACTAGGGCCCTGTACAACTGCAGAAGGACCTCTTTGCTCCTATACTCTACTCCTCTTGTTATGAAGGCCAACAGGCCATTCACTTTCTTCACTGCCTGCTGTACCTGCATGGTTACTTTCACAGACTGATGAACAAAGATTCCCAGATCCCGTTGTACTTCCCCTTTTCCTAACTTGACACCATTCAGATAATAATCTGCCTGCTGTTTTTGCCACCAAAGTGGAAAACGAATGGCCTGTTTCCTCGCTGTATCTCGAAACGAAACGAAACTAAAAAACAGGTGACCAAAGAAGGGTGGAGCTCACAATGGACCATTGTTTGCTGGGGAAGAGGTGATAACGAGAGGATACAGGGATGAGTGAAACTAGTAGGATGACCGGGGGGGCGGGGGAATCTGGGAATGCAAGGGTTAATGCAAGTTAGAGAAATCAATGTCATACCACTGCGTTGTAAGCTGCCCAAGCGAAATATGACTTGCTGTTCCTCAAATTTGCTCTGGGCCTCACTCTGACAACGGAGGAGGCCCAGGACAGAAAGATCTGTGTGGGAATGGGAAGAGGAGTTAAAATGTTTGGCAACTGGGAGGTCGCGTAGGCTAAGACAGACTGAGCGCCATTATGGTTGTGTTTGATTTGTGTTGAGCCGTCTGAACGGAACATAGCCAGTACAATCTCACGTTAATGTTCCATTTCAGCAACAAAAAAAGGTAAAAAAGGAAAGACGACACGTGATTACAATCAAAACCATGCAGATGCTGGTTTGCAAAAACAGACACAGAGTGCTGGAGTAACTCAGCGGCTCAGGCAGCATCTCTGGAATTGGTGACTGGTTGAATGGATAAGCCATTTAGAACGGAGGCGAGGAAACACTTTTTCACACAGAGAGTTGTGAGTCTGTGGAATTCTCTGCCTGAGAGGGCGGTGGAGGCCGGTTCTCTGGATACTTTCAAGAGAGAGCTAGATAGGGCTCTTAAAGATAGCAGAGTCAGGGGGATATGGGAGGAGGAGGCAGGAACGGGGTACTGATTGTGGATGATCAGCCATGATCACATTGAATGGTGGTGCAGGCTTGAAGGGCCGAATGGCCTACTCCTGCACCTATTGTCTGTTGTCTGTTGTTTTGGGTCAAGATCCTTCAACATTTCCCAGATCAGATCAGAGACAGGTCTGAAGAAGGGTCTCGACCCGAAACTTCACCCATTCCTTCTCTCCAGAGATGCTGCCCGACTCGCTGAGTTACTCCAGCTTTTTGCGCCCATCTTGGGTGTAAACCAGCATCCGAAGTTCTACCCTACACATCGTTCTAAACCAAATTAAACTAGTTCCTCCCTGTCCCGCTGAGTTACTCCAGCACTCTGTGCCTTTTGCAAATCACTGAATATTGGTGGGGTGCCAAACTGAGAAAGAAAAGTGTGTTAAGTGTGAAGCGCTACATCTTGGCAGGACAAATCAAAATAGGACGTACATGGTAAATGGTAGGGAATTGAGGAATGCTGTGGAACAGAGGGATCTAGGAATAACTGTGCATAGTTCCCTGAAGGTGGAATCGCATGTAGATAGGGTGGTAAAGAAAGCCTTTGGTGTGCTGGCCTTTATAAATCAGAGCATTGAATATAGGAGTAGGGAAGTAATGTTAAAATTGTACAAGGCATTGGTAAGACCAATTCTGGAGTATGGTGTACAATTTTGGTCGCCTAGTTATAGGAAGGATGTCAACAAAATAGAGAGAGTACAGAGGAGATTTACTAGAATGTTGCCAGGGTTCCAGCAACTATGTTACAGAGAAAGGTTGAACCAGTTAGGTCTTTATTCTTTGGAGCGCAGAAGGTTAAGGGGGGACTTGATTGAGGTCTTTAAAATGATGAAAGGGATAGACAGAGTTGACGTGGATACGTTTTTCCCATTGAGGGTATGGAAGATTCAAACAAGAGGGCATGACATGAGAATTAAGGGACAGAAGTTTAGGGGTAACGTGAGGGGGAACTTCTTTACTCAGAGGGTGGTGGCTGTGTGGAATGAGCTTCCAGCAGAAGTGGTGGAGGCAGGATCGATTTTAACATTTAAGAGTAAAGTGGATAGGTATATGGACGTGAAGGGAATGGAGGGGTATGGTCTGAGTGCAGGTAGATGGGACTAGGGGAAAACAAATGGTCGGCACGGACTGGAAGGGCCGAGAGGGCCTGTTTCCATGCTGTAATTGTTATATGGTTATATGGTTATATGGTAAAAAGATGGGAAATCAGATCGGCTGTCAAAAGTGAAGCAATTTTCCATGACAATGGATAATTATAGGGATTCAAGTTTGAAAAAAATACAATGAATTTGCAAGCTTTGTGCCAGTGAATGAGAAAATTACGCCTCGAAACCTTACAGCAGTTGACAAGAAAGGTCACAGTAAAACAAAATATTTTGATATAAATATGTAATAATATCAAACGCTATTCAATCATTTATACCTTTTATGATATTAAAAGTATTCAGACAGAAAATTACCATTTGGGATTTTCTTTCGGTCAACTGGCCATTACATTTGATGACTGTACAAGGCTGGATAGAGATCGAGGTGACAATGGGTGAGCGGATGAAAGATATTCCTTATCGTTGCACCAATATTATATTATAGTGAAGAAGTGATGATGTAATGCGTACCTTTTTGTTCCCTATAATAACTGAAAGTAGTAAAACGAGGGCGTCACGGTGTCGCAGCGGCAGGGACCCGGGCTCGATCCCGACTGCGGGTGCTGCCTGTACGGAGTTTGCACGTTCCCCCCGTAACCTCCGTGGGTTTTCTCCAAGATCATTGGTTTCATTCTCACGTGCGAAAGACGTGCAGGTTTGTAGGTTCATTGGCTTGGTATGATCCAAAATTGTCCCTCGTGTGTGTCGGATGGTGTTAATGTGCGGGGATCGCTGGTCGGTGTGGTCCCGATGGGCCGAAGGGCCTGTTTCCACGCTGTATCTCCAAACTAAACTCGAATGAAGGGATTTGTCAGACAAAGTGGATTCCATACTCCTCTAATTAATTGAACCACATCTCACCCTCAAGTTAAAATAATTTCACAGCATTTAGTTTTAGTTTCAGATGTAGTGTTTAGTGTTTAGAGATACAGCATGGAAACAGGCCCTTCAGCCCATCGAGTGCACGCCGACCAGCGATGAACCATTCACACTCATTCGATACAATTCCACTTTCTCATCCACTCCCTACACACTTGGATCAATTTTACAGAGGCCAATTAACCTACAAAATCCGCACGTCTTTTGGACGTGGAAGGAAGCCGGAGCACCCGGAGGGAACCCACGTGGTCACAGCGAGGACTTGCAAACTCCACACGGACAGCAGCCGAGTTCACCACCATGTTATGTATCCCCAACTTTACTTAATTGTTCGCTGGTGAAATCTCTTCCCCATTTTAAAATAATAATCGGGCTAGATTATCAAATACACGCAAGGGTTTGTAATTGGTGGAGCATCTTTGACAATAGACAATAGACAATAGGTGCAGGAGGAGGCCATTTGGCCCTTCGAGCCAGCACCGCCATTCAATGTGATCATCCCCAATCAGTACCCCGTTCCTGCCTTCTCCCCATATCCCCTGACTCCGCTACTTTTAAGAGCCCTATCTAGCTCTCTCTTGAAAGTATCCAGAGAACCGACCTCCACCGCCCTCTGAGGCAGAGAATTCCACAGACTCACCACTCTTTGTGAGAAGTGTTTCCTCGTCTCCGTTCTAAATGGCTCACTCCTTATTCTTAAACTGTGGGCCCTGGTTCTGGACTCCCCCAACATCGGGAACATGTTTCCTGCCTCGAGCGTGTCCAAGCCCTTAACAATCTTATATGTTTCAATGAGATCCCCTCTCATCCTTCTAAATTCTAGAGTGTACAAGCCCAGCCGCTCCATTCTCTTACTCTAGCACCCTGTTTCTATCTGGTTTAAACCAGATGCAATAGTGGCTGTTAAGAGACTTTTAGAGGTCACATGGATGTACAGGGAACAGAGGGACATGGATTATGTGCAGGAAATCAGGAGTTGGTCTTGGCATCAAGTTTGGCACAGACATAGCGGGCTGTGAGGTCATAAGGTCATAAGTAATAGGAATATAATTAGGCCATTCGGCCCATCAAATCTACTCCTGGCTGATCTATCTCTCCCTCCGAACCACATTATCTTGCCTTCTCCCCATAACCCCTGACACCTGTACTAATCAAGAATCTATCAATTCCTGCCTTAAAAATATAAAGACCAAAGATATTTCTCCTCATCTCCTTCCTAAAAGAACGTCCTTTAATTCTGAGGCTGAGACCTCTAGTCCTAGACTCTCCCACTGGTGGAAACATCCTCTCCACATCCACTCTATCTAAACTCCAGTGAGTACAGGCCCAAAGGGCCTTTGCCTGTCCTGTACTGTTCTATGTTCATTCACAATTGCTTTTTAGTGAAAAGCAAAACATTCTCAAAGGCCCAGCTTTATACTGGATGCAGCTTAAAGGGCCAGTCCCACTTGCCGATTTTTTTCGGCGACTGCCAACGTCATTGACTGACGTATCAGGGTCTCCGAAAGATTTTGAACATTTCAAAACTCCAGCGGCGGCAAAAAAAAACACTTGAGGAAACACCGCGCATCAATACGTTGTCACACCGCGACTCTTTCGGTGACCTGACACGTCAGTCAATGATGCCGGCAGTCGCGTGAAAAAAAACACCAAGTGGGACAGGCCATTCACACACAAAATGCCTCCTTCACATTTCTTGTATCTCTTTGGAGGATTCAATGCAATGAAATGATTGAGGACTGGAGTCCTAAAATATGTCTCGGTTTTTACATGGGCGAATAAATGGGCCATCAAATGATGGTTCTGGACAGTGCTTATGATGGCAACTCAAAGGGATATTTCTGGCCCCTTTTTTCAAGTGAAAAGTTCACGTCAAGGTCGCTCAAATCACATTTCTTGCGGAAAATGTCCCCCAAGTACTTAGGATGCCAAGAACCGCTTTGTCAAGCGTAGTGTGCATTGGTACATTGGCAGGTTTTTTTTTCATTCGGAAATTTGAAAGATGGATTAGTAACCAGTAATTTGTGAAAACCACTGTCTTGGCATTTTTGCAGCAGAGCTTTTTTGGCTGAGTAATTGATTGGGCATGGTCTGACATTCCTGGATACATGGAAGAAATTTGTGGGTTTGCAAAGCCTTCTGCCTGGAAACACTGCACTTGTACGGGAAGTTCCCAAGGTTGTGAAAATGCTGACAGAGCCATACAGTGTGGAAACAGGCCCTTCGGCCCATCTTACCCACACCGACCTGCAAGCCCCAGCAAGACCACTAGTCAACCTGCCTGCGTTTGGCCCATTTCCCTCCAAACCTGTCCTTGTCCATGTACCTGTCCAAATGTTTGTCAAACATTGTGAGAGCCATCGCCGTGGCGAATGCAGCGGTAGAGTTGCTGCAACACAGCGAATGCAGCGCCGGAGACCCAGGTTCGATCCCGACTACGGGTGCCTGTCTGTACGGAGTTTGCACGTTCTCCCCGTGACCTGTGCGGGTTTTCTCCGAGATCTTCAGTTTCCTCCCAAAATCCAAAGGTGTACAGGTTTGCAGGTTAATCGGCTTGGTAAATGTAAAAATTGTCCCTAGTGGGTGTAGGATAGTGTTAATGTGCGGAGATCGCTGGTCGGCGCGGACCCGGTGGGCCGAAGGGCCTGTTTCCGCGCTGTATCTCTGAACTAAACTAAATAAAGAGTACTTGCCTCAACTACCTCCTCTGGCAGCTCGTTCCACCTGCCTTTGTGTAAATCTATCCTATCCAAGCATCTTTGGTGTAAGCTAGCACCTGCAGTTCCTTCCTGCACACTACACATGTACCTGGCTATATGTTTACTTTACTTCAGTTTAGTTTGGTTTAGTTCAGTCTGGAGATACAACGCAGAAACAGGCCCTTCAACCCACTGAGTCTGCGCAGAACAGCAACCCCCATGTACGCTAGTACGATCCTACACATTAGGTTTAATGTCCAATTATACCAATGCCAATTCACCTCCAAACCTGTAGATCTCTAGAGTGTGGGAGGAAACTGGAGCACCCGGAGAAAACCCACGCAGGTCACGGGGAGAACATACAAGCTCCGTACAGACAGCACCCGTAGTCAGGATCAAACCCGGGCCTCTGGCGCTGTGAGGCAGCAACTCTAACGCTGAGCCGCCCGTTTCTTAGATGTTGTGATGGTACCTGCCTCAACTACCTCCTCCGGCAGATCATTTCATACTCCCACTACCCTTTTTGTGTGTAAAAAAAGTGACTGATCAGGTTCCTATTAAATCTTTCCCCCTTCACCTTAAATCTATGTCCTCTGGTCCTCGATTCCCCTACTCCGGGCAAGAGACTCTGTGTGCCTACCCAATCTATTCCTCTCATGATTTTGTGTGCCTCTATAAGTGGTGTACAAAACCATGAGAGGAATAGATCGGGCAAACGCGCAGAGGTGATATGTGAAAAGAAAAAAAAAACTGACTTGTTCAATATTTAACTGAAACACAGAGTTAAGTTGTCACGAGAGACTTAATAGAATCCTTACAAAATGAGCAAACAGTATCCAATAGTCCTTTGAAAACCATTCCAATTTCATAACTCTGTTTATTCCAGCCAGTCACGATTTCAAGGCTTTTTGATTTCTATTGCAAACTCCACAATTTGGATGATACAAGGAAGTGCAGATGCTGATTTACACCAACAAAAAAAGCTGAAAGTGCTGGAGTAACTCAGCAGGTCAGGCACCACCTCTGGAGAACGTGGATAGGTGACGTTTTGGGTGGAGACCCTTTAGTTGAGTGTAGGTTAGAGATACGGCGCGGAGGCCGGACCCTTCGGCCCACCGAGCCCAGGCCGGCCAGCGATCCCCGCACCTTAACACTATCGTACAAACACTCAGGAAAATCTATAATTATACCGAGACAATTAACCGACACGCCTGTACGTCTTTGGAGTGTGGGAGGAAACCGAACATCCCAGAGAAAACCCACGCAGGTCACGGCGAGAATGTACAAACTGCGTACGGACAGCACCCGTGGTCGGGATCGAACCGGGGACTCTGGTGCTGTGAGGCAGCAACTCTACTGCGCTTGTATGTTTGAAATTATTTTGTCACGACGGGTGCTGCAAAATTTGTGCTCCAACAGTCCCGCCGGTGATGAATACTATTTCAGTCCGGTGACAACGTTGGAATTGCCAAAATAAACTTTGAATTGCCTCCTGCAGTTCCGACCGCAATGCTGCCAGAGTTATGAAGACAGCTCTGTAACATGTTTTGAGCAGAAAACGTAGTTTGGCAAATGTTCCTTCATGGAGTTGACTTGGGAAGATGCCACTCCAAAGACGTACAGGTTTGCAGGTTAATTGGCTTAGTATAATTGGAAATTGTCCCTGGTGCGTGTAGGGCAGAGTCAAGGGCCTGTCCCACTTGGCGATATTGTTCGGCGACTGCCGGCGTCATATCAGGGTCGCCAAATGTTCAAAGATTTTGAACATTTCAAATGTCAGCAGGCGACAAAAAAATGTTGCGACACTTGAGAAAACACCGCGCGTCAATACATCATCGCGCCGCTAAATGCCGCAAATCTTTTGGTGGCCTGATACGTCAGTCAATGATGCCGGCAGTCGCCGAAAAAAAACCGGCAAGTCGGACATGCCCTATAGTGTGTGGGGATCGCTGGTCGGCGCGGACCCGGTGGGCCAAAGGGCCTGTTTCCGCGCTGTATCTCCAAATTAAACTAAACAGAGTATTTTTTAACCAATGGTAGAGCTGCTGCCTTACAGCGCCAGAGAGCAGGTTCGATCCCGACCACTGGTACTTGACTAAGAAAGAACTGCAGATGCTGGAAAAATCGGAGGTAGTCAAAAATGCTGGAGAAACTCAGCGGGTGAGGCAGCATCTATGGAGCGAAGGAATAGGTGACGTTTCGGGTCGAGACCCTTCTTTAGACTGATGTGCAGGTGGGGGGGGGGGGGCGGGAAGGAAGAGGCGGAGACAGTAGGCTGTGGGAGAGCTGGGAAGGGGAGGGGAAGGAGGGAGAAAGCAAGGACTACCTGAAATTGGAGAAGTCAATGTTCATACCGCTGGGTGTGATAACTTGGGTGTACAGTTTTGGTTTCCTCCCACACTCCAAGGATGTGCAGGTTTGTAGGTTAATTGGCTTCTGTAAGTTGTCCCTAGTGTGTGTCGGGAGTGGATGAGAAAGAGGGGGTGACAGAGAACTGGTGTGAGTTGGTTGGTCTGGACTCGTTGGCCAAAAGGCTGAAGGGCCTGTTTCCATGCTGTATCTCTAAACTAAACTAAAATTAGTATTTACTGATCAATCGTGGTGGTGGCACGGTGGCGCAGCGGTAGAGTTGCCGCCTCACAGCACCAGAGACCCGAGTTCGATCCTGACCACAGGTGCTGTCTGTACGGAGTTTGTACGTTCTCCCTGTGACCACGTGGGTTTTCTCCGGGTGCTCCGGTTTCCTCCCACACTCCAATGATGTCCTGGTTTGCAGGTTAATTCTGTAAATGGCCCCTTGTGTGCAGGGTGTGGATGAGAAAGTGGGATAAGATTGTTAAGGGCTTGGACACGCTAGAGGCAGGAAACATGTTCCCGATGTTGGGGGAGTCCAGAACCAGGGGCCACAGTTTAAGAATAAGGAGTAGGCCATTTAGGACGGAGACGAGGAAACACTTTTTCTCACAGAGAGTGGTGAGTCTGTGGAATTCCCTGCCTCAGAGGGCGGTGGAGGCCGGTTCTCTGGATGCTTTCAAGAGAGAGCTAGATAGGGCTTTTAAAAATAGCGGAGTCAGGGGACATGGGGAGAAGGCAGGAACAGGGTACTGATTGGGGATGATCAGCCATGATCACATTGAACGGCGGTGCTGGCTTGAAGGGCCGAGTGGCCTCCTCCTGCACCTATTGTCTATTGTCTATTGTCTAACATAGAACTGGAGTGAACGGTGGTCGGCGCAGACTCGGTGGGCCGAAGGGACCGTTTCTGCGCTGTATCTGTCCTTTCGCCAGTGCCTTGAGAAATGTACTTGCAAGGTACTGATGGAACAGTTCTGCCCCTCGAGCTTTTACCTGATCCCAGTTTGAAAGACCGGGTCTGTAGGCCCTCTTTATGGGCTATTCATCCTTGAGTACATTGACACGCGAGGTAAAAATAATATTCTTGTCGGGCTCATCTACACTGTTGGTAATTATCTTAAATCTGTCTTCTCCAATTGTTGACGACTGTAAATATCTTCAATCATTGATATGTATCTTGGACCTCGTCCAAAGTCAACCTTATGGAAGAGTCTTTGCCTCACCGAAGCATTGTATCTGTATACAAAAGTAATGTCTTGTTAAAGAGCTGTCTTCATAACCATGAGTGAGCTGAGGGAAATACCGCAGACTGGTATTTCAAAGCCCTGGGCAATATCGGTGTTGTCAAGATACTGAACTATTATTCAATACCAATGGGATCACAGAGATATGAATTCTGCTGTGCTGACTGCTTACTAATCTTGTTTGCTCTCCTTATTTACTCGCCTCTCTCAAGGCCCTTCATACTTCTTAACAGCAGCTGTTAATCTGCCTGTAGTCTAAAGTTAGATTGACTTTTTGTTTGTTTTTTTTTTGTGACGGTTGTTACAGGGAAGGAGACCATATTGCAGGGTGCAACACTATCCTACACACACTCGGGGACAATTTACAATTTTTACCGATGCCAATTAACCGACAAACCTGTACGTCTTTGGGGTGTGGGAAGGCGCCCGGAGAGAAGCCACGCAGGTCACAGGGAGAGCGTGCAAACTCCCTACAGACAGCACCCGTAGTCAGGATCGAACCTGCTTCTCTGGCGCTGTGAGGCAGCAACTCTACCGTTGCAGTTGCAGTTGAATAGTTGCAGACTTTTCAATCCTGACTTCGGGTGCTGGCTGCGTGGAGTTCGCACGATCTCCCTATGACCACGTGGGTTTCATCCGGGTGCTCCGGTTTCGTCCAATATCCAAAGATGTGTGGATTTTTAGCTTTATTAACCTCTCTAATATTGCCCCTAGTGTGTAGTGAGTTGATGAGAAATGGGGATAACATAGAACTAGTGTACGGGTGATTGAGGTTGGCGTGGACTCAATGGGCCGAAGGGCCTGTTTCCACGCTGTATGTCTAAACTAAACCAAACTAAACCCTTGTTTAGTTTGTTCTGCATGCTATCCTATCAGATCAGATGTCCCATACCCAGTTACACCCAGTTAAAACTCAAGTACAACAGGCAGAGCAAAGGGGAAGATACAGAGTGCAGAATATAGTTCTCAGCATTGTGGAGCATCAGTTCCAGAGACAAAGTCCAATGTCCGCAATGGGGCTGAGATGAATTAGAAAGTAGCCTCGATTAAGGAAGAAGCTTTTAATACTCAAGCCCATGCATGTAGAAACAAAGAACTGCAGATGCTGTTTTATACCAAAGATAGATGCAAAGTGCTGGAGTAAAGGGCCTGTCCCACAATGCGAGTTCACTCAAGAGCTCTCCCGAGTATTAAAAAATCAAGCTCGTGGTATTGTGTGAACTCCTACGACCTTCCACGCGTTGGTTCACGAGCTCCTACGAGTAAAAAGTAACCATTTTTTTCATCACCAGTACTGTTTTACTTGTGGACATTTTTCACAGTGTTGAAAAAACTTCACGAGTAAAAAAATACTCGTGATGAAAAAAATCGAGTTGCCATTGCAGCACATTAATAAGAATACAACATACATTATAAAGCAATTTAACATAAAACATAAAAACATCTGCCCACAATGGTTCCCACTGTGGGGGAAGGCGCAATGTCCAGTCCCATCCTCTTGTCCACCCATAGTCGGGCCTACTGAGGCCTCCGCAGTCGCCGCTACGGGGCCCGATGTTTCAGGCCCTCTCGCCGGGTGATGGTGCTCCGGTGTCGGGAGAACCCTCTCAGCAGCTTGGGACACCTGGAACGGCCGCTTCCCTACCGGAGTCCGCGGCTTCCGAAGCCAACAGGCCGCGCTGGATGGAGCTCCCCCACTGGCGATCTCGGCGAGAGATCCCAGGCTCCCGGTGTTAACGTCAGCGCCGCCGCCCGCGGCTGGCCGCTCCGCAGACCCGCAGCTCCGCGATGTTCAATCGGCGGACCCAACACGCGGCGACCCGGGCAAGGTATCGCCCGCTCCGCGACAACGCTCCAGCGCTGTGCCGCAGCTGAAGCCGCATCAAGAAACGCCGCTCCAGGCCCGCTGGTAGGCCGCGATGACGGGTCGAATATGCTGCTCAGAGGAAAGGGACTGCGCCCCTTGCCCCCCCCCCCCCCCCCCACATAACAAGACGAGTCCTCCAAAAATAAAACACTGTTTAACAAACTAAAAATTAAAAAAATAAGTGAAAAGACGGACAGCTGCAGGCAGGGCAGCCATACCCAACTGGATAGTGCAGTATATGGGGTGATCCCTGGTCAGTGTGGACTCGGTGGGCCGAAGGGCCTGTTTCCACGCTGCATCTCTAATCTAAACTAAGATGATTTGTGTCTTGTGTAAGACGTGCAATTAATTAACGGTACATGCCAACTATTGTAATATCCTTCACAATTTGTACTTCAATTAGCACTTACTAAATTACATAGTTAATTCTTTCAAAATCACAATACGAATTTCATCTTACTTACAATGCCCAGAGTCTTTTGTTCAGTCTGCTATGTTGGAAGTGCTTGAACAGGTTAATTAGTTTATGTATAAGAAGGATTTGTTGCAAATTTCTAATGCATGCATTATTCATTTTGATGAAAGTTCCACTTCGATTGGTGAAATGAAAAAGGATAGTGGTTTAATACAGTTGGATGTTCAAATCAATCTGAGGTAATTTTACATAGGGTTTAGAGTCATAGAGTGATACAGTGTGGAAACAGGCCCTTCGGCCCAACTTGCCCACACCGGCCAACATGTCCCAGCTACACTAGTCCCACCAGCCCGCGTTTGGCCCACATCCCTCTAAACCTATCCTATCCATGTACCTGTCCAAGTGTTTAATTAAATGTTGGAATAGTCCCAGCCTCAACTACCTCCTCTGGCAGCTCGTTCCATACACCACCACCCTCTGTGTGAAACCATTGCCTCTCCAGTTTCTATTAATTCTTTTCCCCTCACCTTAAATCTCTGTCTTGAGGTTAGGGTTACCCTTCTCTGGGTAAAAAAACCATGTGTGTTTACCCGATCAATGCCTCTCCTGATAGACAATAGGCAATAGGTGCAGCAGTAGGCCATTCGGTCCTTCCGCCATTCAATGTGATCATGGCTGATCATCCCCAATCAGTACCCCGTTCCTGCCTTCTCCCCATATCCCCTGACTCCGCTATCTTTCAGAGCTCTATCTAACTCTCTCTTGAAAGTATCCAGAGAACTAGCCTCTACCACCCGCTGAGGCAGAGAATTCCACAGACTCACAACTCTCTGTGTGAAAAAGTGTTTCCTCGTCTCCGTTCTAAATGCCTTACCCCTTATTCTTAAACTGTGGCCCCTGGTTCTGGACTCCCCCAACATCGGGAACATGTTTCCTACCTCTAGCCTGTCCAAACCCTTAATAATCTTATATGTTTCAATCAGACTGCCTCGCATCCTTCTAAACTCCAGAGTGTACAAGCCCTGTAATTTACCCTAGTGTGCAGAGACTGGATGAGAAAGTGGGATAACATTGAACACTTAACATTGCACGGCTAATCACTGGTTGGTGCGTACTCAGTGGGCTGAAGGGCCTGTTTCCATGTTGTATCTGTCAACCAACCTAAATTAAACTAAATTGTTGAGCCACAGTAAAAACACATATCTTACGATACGATACGTTACGATACGATAGAACTTTATTTATCCCAGGAGGGAAATTGATCTAACAGTCATGAAACACTAAATATATATGAAACATGGAATTAAAGTGACGAGAGGAAAGGATTGGCCGTGTGCACAGATTGGGGGGGAAGGGGAGTCAGTCTCAGTCTACCCCACGACAGAAGGGGGAGGAGATGTACAGGTTGATAGCCGCAGGGAAGAAGGATCTCCTGTGGCGTTCTGTGCTGCATCTTGGTGGGGCCAGTCTGTTGCTGCAGGTGCTCCTCAGGTTGGCTAGCATGTCTGGGAGGGGGTGAGCTGTATTGTCCAGGATGCTCCGCAGTTGGAGGAGCATCCTCCCCTCCGAGACCACCCCCTGTGAACCCAACTCTGCCCCCAGGATGGAGCCGGCCTTCCTGATGAGTTTGTTGATCCTGTTGATCGTATTATCTTCCATGAATCCATGATTTCATAAGGTCATAAGTAATAGAAGAATGAGACCATTCGGCCCACCAAGTCTACTCCGCTATTCTATCACGGCTGATCTATCTTCCCCTCTCAACCACATTCCGCTGCCTTCTCCCTGTAACCCCTGATACCCGCACTAATCAAGAACCTAATGACCTCCACCTTAAATATATCCATGTGTCGGAAGAAACTGCAGATGCTGGTTTACACCGAACATAGGCACAAAATGCTGAAGTAACTCAGCGGGACAGGCAGCATCTCTGGAGAGAAGGAATGGGTGGCGTTTCGGGTCAGTAAAAAATATCCATAATCATCCAAATATATCCAAAAGAAATCCATTAAAAAAATACTTTATAAAGCTGATCAATATATATATTATTATATTCAGCGGTTCATCTGTGAGTGTGTCCAGAATGCAAACTCGCACTGGGTATAAAACTTTTTTTTTGGTTTGCGCTGTCCAATTATTTTGATGAGGTTGACAATAGACAATAGGTGCAGGAGGAGGCCATTCGGTCCTTCGAGCCAGCACCGCCATTCAATGTGATCACGGCTGATCATCCACAATCAGTACCCCATTCCTGCCTTCTCCCCATATCCCCTGACTCCGCTATCTTTAAGAGCCCTATCTAGCTCACTCTTGAAAGTATCCAGAGAACGGGCCTCCACCGCCCTCTGAGGCAGAGAATCCCACAGACTCACAACTCTCTGTGCGAAAACATTTTTCCTCATCTTGTTCTAAATGGCTTATCCCTTATTCTTAATCTGTGGCCCCTGGTTCTGGACTCCCCCAACATCGCAACCATGTTTCCTGGCTCTAGCGTGTCCAAACCCTTAATAATCGTCTATGTTTCAATAAGATCCCCTCTAAATTCTTCTAAATTTCAGAGTAAAACAAGCCCAGCCGCTCCAGTATTATCCGTAGTTAATAACCTGAATTTTCCCAAGGAATTTTCCCTTACTGGTGGTAAGTTTAATGGAAGATAAACCCTTGGGAAAATTCAATCCCCTCCCTGTCACCTCTCAGTCAGTACATTTCCGGTATTAATTACTGCTCATTATGAACTGCCAGAGATGCAGAACAAACAGCCTGCTTAAACAGCGCCTGCAGAGGGAAGAAAGTACTCCTTGTTCTTCTGTTGCTAATTAATTTTCAGCTTAATGTTCATGAAAAGAAAATGCTTGTTGACACACACGCAAGCACTTTTTTTCCAGTTCGGTTTGTCTTATTGTCACGTGTACCGAGGTACAGTGAAAAGCTTTTGTGACGTGCTAACCAGTCAGCGGAAAGACAATACATGATTACAATCGAGCCATTTACAGCGTACATAGGTATATGATAAGGGAAGGTAGACAAAAATGCTGCAGAAACTCAGCAGGTAAGGCAGCATCTATAGAGCGAAGGAATAGGTGACGTTTCGGATCGAGAGATTTCCATCACCTATCCCTTCGCTCCATAGATGCTGCCTCACCCACTGAGTTTCCCCAGCATTTTTGTCGACCTTCGATTTTTCCAGCATCTGCAGTTCCTTCTTAAACATATGTGATAAGGGAATGACGTTTAGTGCAAGGTAAAGCCAGCAAAGTCCGATCAAGGTTTAGTCCAAGGGTCACCAATGAGGTTATAATGGTAGACTCAAAGTGCTGGAGTAACTCAGTGGGATAGACTGCATCTCTGGAGAGAGGGAATGGGTGATTCGAGGTCTTGACCCGAAACGTCACCCATTCCTTCTCTCCAGAGATGCAGCCAGTCCAGCTGAGTTACTCCATCATTTCGTGTCCATCTCCGATTTAAATCAGCATCTGCAGTTCCTTCCTACACACGAGGTTACAATGAGAGCAGTATTTAATTATTTTGCTTTCTGTAATTTATTCATATCTGCTATTGTCTTATGATGGAATAAATGGTCAATATAAAAAATGATCTCTTTCATGTCAGAGTAACATCATCCAAACAAAAATAGATTGTTTGAATTAACAATCAAAATCATTAAACATATTAAAATGCAGCACGGTGGCGCAGCGGTAGAGTTGCTGCCTTACAGCGCCAGAGACCCGGGTTCGATTCCGACTGCCGGTGCTCTCTACGGAATTTATAACCGTGTGGGTTTTCTCCAGGATCTCCGGTTTCCAAAGACGTACAGGTTTGTAGGCTAATTGGCTTTGGTAAAAATTATAAGTTATCCCGAGTGTGTGTAGGATTGAGTTAGTGTGCGGGGATCACTGGTCGGCACGGACGCGATGGGCTGGTGTGCCTGTTTCCGCGCTGTTTCTCCCAACTAAACAAATATATCTCTGAATCGACAGTCTGCCGCAGCCTTATCACTGCTACCTTGAAGAACTGATGCTGCCAATTGCCCTTCACAAGACCCGTCAAGTCCACACCGACCAGCGATCCCTGCACTCTAACACTATCCTACACGCAATTTACAATTTTTACTTACGCCAATTAACCTACAAACCTGCGCATCTATGGATCATGGGAGGAAACAGGAGCACCCGGAGAAAACCCACGCAGGTCACGGGGGAGAGCATACAAACTCCGTACAGACAGCACCTGTGGTCAGGATCGAACCCAGGCAGCAACTCTACCGGTTCAAGCCTGCAAATTCATCTCGATGTCTTCTGAAGTAGGATATAGATATTGTTTGTATTGTTCCTGCCAGATGAGATTAGCATCTTCTGCATGTAATAGTCGTTCCCGGATTCAGCCGTCCATTAAGCAGATGAACAGTGTTAGGATGCACGCTATATTTCCGCATTGTCTAGACAATACGTTTTGAATTATATGCCTGGGGTAATTACACTTTGTTTGGCAAATGAGGCAAGAATATTAATAGCGCGCTACCTTGGTAGAATTCTGCAAGGGTAGCCCAATTTGTCTGCAATTCTTCTGTCAGATTCACACATTTATTTTCTAATTAAAATGCTAGTTCACGAAGTTGTACGTGCAGGTACTGATGCTATGAAATGATTTTAAACTTGAGCGTGAATATTGCAAGGCCTGGACAGAGTGCTTGTGGAGTGGGAGAGTCTAGGACCAGAGGTCACAGCCTCAGAATGAAAGGACATTCCTTTAGGAAGGAGATGAGGAGGAATTTCTTTAGTCGGAGGGTGGTGAATCTGTGGAATTCTTTGCCACAGACGGCTGTGGAGGCCAAGTCAATGGGTATGTTTAAGGCAGAGGTAGATAAATTCTTGATTAGTACGGGTGTCAGAGGTTATGGGGAGAAGGCAGGAGAATGGGGTTAGGAGGGAGAGATAGATCAGCCATGATTGAATGGCAGAGTAGACTTGATACTCCTGCACCTATTGTCTATTGTCTACTGTCTATTGACCTCATCCCCTCAACATCCTGTGTGTCTGAACCCATAACTATGAGGTCTCTCTTTATCATTAGCAGCCTTGTAGACTCTGGGATGCCTGTGGGATGAATATAAATAGTCATGTGAAAAAATGGGAGGCCATGTTGCACTTGTGTAAGACGTTGGTGAGGCCGCATTTTACAGTATTGTGTTCAGTTCTGGGCACCACGTTATAGAAAAGATGTTGTCAAGCTGGAAAAGGTGCAGAGAAGATTTACGAGGATGTTGCTGGGACTAGAAGGTCTGGGCTACAGGGAGAGGTTGAGCAGGCTGGGTCTCTATTCCTTGGAGCGCAGGAGGATGATCCTGTAGATGGTGTATAAAATCTTGTGAGGAGTAGATTGGGTAGATGCACGGTTGTCTCTTGCCCAGAGTAGGTAAGAGCTGGTCGGGGGTCAGTACCTGTGATGGACCGAGCAGCGTCCAACACACTTTTTTCTTTGTTGAGGTGTGACCACTTTGGAGCAATGATTAGGATAGTTTAGAGATACAGCGCGGAAACAGGCCCTTCGGCCCACCGTGTCCGCGCCGACCAGCCGACCCCGCACATTAACACGTTCCTACACACACCAGAGACATTTTTTACATTTACCAAGCCAGTTAACCTGCAAACATGCACGTCTTTGGAGTGTGTGAGGAAACAGAAGATCTCACAGAAAACCCACGCAGGTCACGGGGAGAGCGTACAAACTCCGTACAGCCAAGCGCCCGTAGTCAGGATGGAACCCGGGTCCCCAGCGCTACAAGCGCTGTAAGGCAGCAACTCTATCGTTGTGCCACCGTGCCAACCTCTCCCGCTTTTATGTATTGAGGCCCATGCCTGCTTATTCTCCAAGTAATCTCGCAGATTGCGGCTTGCGTTACATTCTAATTCTGATGTGTGTTGCTGCAACCTGCCGTTCAATCAATCATCGAGTCATAGAGTCACACAGCGTAAAAACCGGCCCTTCGGCCCATCTTGCCCTCGCCGGCCAACAAGCCCCAGCTACCACTCGTCCCACCTGCCCGCATTTGGCCCATATCCCTCCAAACCTGTCCTATCCGTGTACCTGTCTAGGTGTTTCTTCAAACATTACACTCCAGTTATGTGAACTTTGTTGAAATCTCACAATAAAGTCTTGGTACGATCAGGTTCAGGAATGCAACGCGTTTTTTTTTTAAATATAAAGGATGAAGTAGTTTTTCTTTACATAAATTGGGGAGAAGGCAGGCACGGGTTATTGATTGGGGACGATTAGCCATGATCACAATGAATGGCGGTGCTGGCTCGAAGAGCCTAATGGCCTCCTCCTGCACCTATTTTCTATGTTTCTATGTAAAATAAGCTTATTTCTGATTAATTCCTGAAGTGAGACAATTTCTTTCAAAGTGGCTTAAAACTTTGTGTTAAAAATGAGCATACTTTAAATTACTTTTAAAGGGCTTAACAAAGACAAGGTATATCTTTGAATTTCAACTAACGACAGCCTCCACCTGCCTGAAGGACTAGTGGAACTACTTAAAGGCAGAGCTTTCGTCTGGATTCCTTGCCAAATAGGTCATTTCTTGCATGGATTATGGAGTGATATACAAGTGGGAGAGATACAGATTGGAGCTGTGTGAGACACTCACAGGCTTATCTGACTTTGGGAACCCTTGCAGCGAGAGGAATTCTCGAGGATACAATACATTTCAATTTTTTATAATCATCATCATATTCGGCGGTCACTCGAAAGGAGTATGACTGTCCTCTTCACAGCAGACAGTGAAGAAAGCGAATGGCATGTTGGCCTTCATAACAAGAGGAGTTGAGTACAGGAGCATAGACAATAGACAATAGACAATAGCACCGCCATTCAATGTGATCATAGCTGATCATCCCCAATCAGTACCCCATTCCTGCCTTCTCCCCATATCCCCTGACTCCGTTATTTTTAAGAGACCTATCTAGCTCTCTCTTGAAAGCATCCAGAGAACCCGCCTCCACCGCCCTCTGAGGCAGAGAATTCCACAGACTCACCACTCTCTGTGAGAAAAAGTGTTTCCTTGTCTCCGTTCTAAATGGCTTACTGCTTATTCTTAAAGGGGTCCTACTGCAGTTGTACAGGGAGACCACACCTGGAGTATTGTGTGCAGTTTTGGTCCCCTAATTTGAGGAAGGACATTCTTGCTATTGACGGAGCCCAGTGTAGGTTCACAAGGTTAATTCCCGGGATGGCGGGACTGTCATATGCTGAGAGAATGGAGCAGCTTGGTTTGTATACTCTGGAGTTTAGAAGGATGAGAAGGGATCTTATTGAAACATATGAGATTATTAAGGGTTTGGACACGCTAGAGGCAGGAAACATGTTCCCGATGTTGGGGGAGTCCAGAACCAGGGGCCACGGTTTAAGAATAAGGGGTAAGCCATTTAGAACGGAGACAAGGAAACACTTTTTCACACAAAGAGTTGTGAGTCTGTGGAATTCTCTGCCTCAGAGGGCAGTGGAGGCCGATTCTCTGGATGCTTTCAAGAGAGAGTTGGATAGAGCTCCTAAAGATAGCGGAGTCAGGGGATATGGGGAGAAGGCAGGAACGGGGTACTGATTGGGGATGATCAGTCATGATCACACTGAAGGGCAGTGCTGGTTCAAAGGGCCGAATGGCCTACTCCTGTACTTATTGTCTATTGACCCAGATAGAACAATGACATTCTTACTTGCAGTAGTACAACAGAATATGTAAACATAGTGCACTGGAGTAACCCAGCGGGACAGGCAGCATCTCTGGAGAGAAGGAATGGGTGACGTTTCGGGTCGAGACCCTTCTTCAGACTCGTGCGTGTGTGTGTATAGATACATCTACACACTATACAGTATATATACACACTCTGTTCTTTACAGTGTACTATGTTTACATATTCTGTTGTCCTGCTGCAAGTAAGAATGTCATTGTTCTATCTGGGAGGGCCTGTTTCCGCGCTGTATCTCCAAACTAAACTAAAGTATGCAGTTATCACTTTGTCTTATTGCCTGATGGCACCTCAGAGCACTTTCATTGCAAATGGGAGGAGTAAAATTATTAGAGAATATAACTGGAAGAAAATGACCCTAAATTTCTCACTGACAAATTGCAATAATGGTGTGACTTTCATGGACAAATACCTCATTTTAATAGGAATCTGAGGGGTAGCTTTCCCACACAGAGGGTGGTGGGTGTGTGGAACAACCTGCCAGAGGAGGTAGTTGAGGCTGGGACTATCACAACGTTTAAGAAGCAGTTAGACAGGTACATGGATAGGACGGGTTTGGAGGGATATGGACCAAACGCGGGCAGGTGGGACTGGTGTAGCTGGGTCATGTTGGCCGGTGTGGGCAAGTCGGGCTGAAGGGCCTGTTTCCACACTGGATCACTCTATGACTCTATGACGGGCTGGGAGATTGCAACCTTCACGTGGTCCGCCCTGTTTCGACGAATGCAATCGACCCGTCGTGCACAATCAAATAAGATCAAGTAGAACAAGTTGTCCGACAACTTTAGGCTGTGCACGCCACACGCAAGAAGGAGAGGACTCTATGACAAAATGTACTATCACGACGCAAATCTTAAAAATACAGAAAGACAGTGAATACTGGAGTAACTTGGCGGGTCGGGCAGCATCCCTGGGGAACAAGGATATGTGTGAGTTCAACACATCACGGTTGTGACTGAGAAAATGCCTCGACCCAGAACATCACCTACCCATGTTCTCCAGAGATGCCGCCTGACCCGCAGAGTTACTCCAGCACTCTGTGTCTATCTTAATGGAAATAAATCAGGCGGATGGAAACAGGTTGTGAGCCCTGATGGACTGTTGCATTGGATCAGATGCAGGCAATGATTCTGCCTGTGGCAGCAACAACAGAGCCTAGAAGTAAGGTGACACATGTCCTCTCCACTCACAAAGGTTTTGCTTGCTTTTACCGCCTGCAGCAACTGTGACAAATGTATTTCTGCAACACAAACCTGTCGTGTGTGAAGTTCTCCCTGAACATGAAGAATTCTGTCCTTTCATTTACCGGACTTGTAATATCCCTCATCCATCAGCCTCTTCTCTCTTCACTTTTTCAAGTGTAGGAATTGGCCATCAGTGGGCGCAGCGGGTAGATTTGCTGCCTTACAGCGCCAGAGACCCCAAGTTCGATCCCGACTACGGGTGCTTGTCTGTACGGTGTTTGTACGCTCTGCCCGCGACCGTATCAAAAACAGGAAGGCAGATTACTATCTAAATGGCGTCAACTTGGGAAAAGGGGAAGTACAACGTAACAAGAGGAATCACGTATGGGGGTCCTTGTTCATTGTGTCAGTCTATTTGACAGTAAGCATGCATGGCGGGGGTACAGCAGGCAGTGAAGAAAGCAAATGGCATGTTGGCCTTTATATAACAAGAGGAGTCACGTATAGGACTTCTGTCCCAAAGAGGTCCTTCTGCAGACCTTGTACAGAGCCCTAGTGAGACCACACCTGGAAGTATTGTGTACAGTTTTGGTCAAAGACCCCATACAGAAGGATGAGAAGGGATCTTATTGAAACATATGAGCCATTTTTCCATTGGCCAATCTCTCTGTAGACTTTGTTCATAGGATCTACTTACATCCGCATATAAATTGTTAGAGGCAGGAAACATGTTCCCGATGTTGGGGGAGTCCAGAACCAGGGGCCACAGTTTAAGAATAAGGAGTAAGCCATTTAGAACGGAGACGAGGAAACACTTTTTCTCACAGATAGTGTGAGTCTGTGGAATTTTCTGCCTTATAGGGCTGTGGAGGCCGGTTCTCTGGATACTTTCAAGAGAGAGCTAGATAGGGCTCTTAAAAATAACAGAGTCAGGGGATATGGGGAGAAGGCAGGAACGGGGTACTGATTGGGGATGATCAGCCATGATCACATTGAATGGCAGTGCTGGCTCGAAGGGCCGAATGGCCTACTCCTGCACCTATTGTCTATTGTCTCTTGACCTGCGTGGGTTTTCTCCGAGATCTTCGGTTTTCTCCCATGCTCCATAGACGTACAGCTTTGTAGGTTAATTGGCTAAATTGGACAAATTATGAAATAGTCCCCTGCGTGTGTAGGATAGCATTGTTGTGCGGGATCGCTGGTCGGCACGCACGCGGTGGGCCAGAGGGCCTGTGTCCACGCTGCATCTCTGAACTAAACTAAACTGAACTACTGAACCCCTGATCTGATTGAACAAAGCTCGATGGGCCGAATGGCTTGTGAACTTGTGAACTCGTGAGATCAGATAACACGAACCAGATTAACTGTCCGAAGAAAGGTCCCGATCCCGAAAAGTCACCTATTCATTTTCACTAGAGATGCTCCCTGTCCCGCTGTGATCATGTATTGTCTTTCTGCTCACTAGGTAGCACACAACAAAAGCAACAAGAGCTTTTCACTGTACCTCGGTACACGTGGCAATAAACTAAACTGAACTGCACTGAGTAACTCCAGCACTTTGTGTCTATCTCGGATAATACTATACATGGATACAATCAAGCAAAACTCAGGTACAATGGGTAGAGCAAAGGGGAAGAGACAGAGTGCAGAATATAGTTCTCAGCATTGTAACGCATCAGTTCCAGAGACAAAGTCCAATGTCCGCAATGGGGTAGAGGTGAATCGGACAGTACCCTAGCTTATGGAAGGACCGACCGTTCAGAAGCCTGATACAGAGGGGAAGAAGCTGCCTTACAGCGCTTACAGCACCAGAGACCCAGGTTCGATCCTGATCATGGTTGCTTGTACGTACGGAGTCTGTACGTTCTCCCCGTGACCTGCGTGGGTTTTCTCCGAGATCTTCGGTTTCATTCCCACACTCCAAAGACGTACAGGTTTGTAGGTTAATTGGCTTGGCATAAGTGTAAATTGTTCCGGGTGTGTGTGGGATAGTGTCAGTGTACGGGGATGTCTGGTCGGCGCGGACTCCGTGGGCCGAAGGTCCTGTTTACGCAATGTATCTTTAAACTAAACTAAAAATAACTAAAAGCAATTTTTTAATAAAATGAACGGACAATGAGTAAAAGTATATTCCATGTTGCTGATTATCAACTTTTTAATATATTCTTTGGAGTTTGACTTTTCATGTTCTTGATACTGTTCAAAAGGCTGGTTAATTTTATTCATAAATTTTAATATTTTACTTCCTTTATTGTGTAATGTTTTGTAATGTATTATTTAAAGCTATTAATATTTTATACGATTTTCATTACACTGAAAAAAAATTGTTTCCACATTTTTCACAAATGATCTTTGAGCCATTGCATTTTTGCCTCTCATTCCAAGATTATTCGGGGCAGTTTTGGCAGGCCAGGGAGATGATGAAGAATGAGGGAGGGGGGGGGGGGAGAGGGGTAGCTTGGGTCTAACTCAGGTGCAACACGTCAAAGATAAGCCAATGTGCTCCAATTCAAAACATCAAAGGGCATTTAAGGTGACACTCATGTGCCTTATATCCTAAAGAATAGGTCGACTGGGCTTCTATTCACTGGAATTTCTGGGGTCCCCTTCACGAATGATCGATCCTGCCTCCACCATGGAAGCTCATTGAAACTTCTGAGAATCTTCCCTACCCTCAATGGGAAAAAGGGAAAATGAGAGGGAGTCTTATAGAAACACAAACATTCTTAGGGGATCGGACAGGCTAGAGGAAGGAAAAATGTTCCCCATGCTGGGGGAGTCCAGAACCAGGGATCACGGTTTAAGAATAAGGGGTAGGCCATTTAGTACTGAGATTAGGAATATATTTTTCACCCAGAGAGTTGTGAATCTGTGGAATTCTCTGCCACAGGAAGCCAATTCAATGGATGTATTCAAGAGAGAATTAGATTTTAGGGTGAATGGAATCATGGGACATGGGGGTAAAGCAGGAATGGGATACTGATTTAGGATGATCAGACATGACCAAAGGCCTACTCCTGCACCTATTTTCTATGTTTTATGTTTTTACAAAGTGCCCTTTTCACATGAAACAGCCACAAAACCTCTAAAAATACCAGTTCAAGATCTTATTCTGGTGTAAGGGGATCTGGAATCCAGATTAAATATGTATGTCCATTGTTGACCCTTTTACCTCTTTAGTATCAACCAACAAGAGAACTGGCCTCCACCCCCCACAGGCTCACAGCTCTCTGTGTGAAAAAATGTTTCCTCCTCTCCGTTCTAAATGGCTTGCCCCTTATTCTCAAACTGTGGCCCCTGGTTCTGGACTCCCCCAACCTCGGGAACATGTTTCCTGCCTCTAGCGTGTCCAAACCCTTAATAATCTTACATGTTTCAATAAAATCCCCTCTCGTCCATCTAAATTCCAGAGTATACAAGCCCAGCTGCTCCATTCTCTCATTCCTGCAAGCCTCCTCTGGACCCACTCCAGAGAGCCAGCATATCCTCCCTCAGATATGCTGCCCAAAAAACTGCTCACATCTGCAACTTCCTGCAATTTCTTGCAGTCTCTGGCAGAGCTTTTAAGATACTTTTGATTCACGGACACTTGTTTTCCGCCGAGGCTCTATATATTTGTTCAAGCAAGTAAGCATTCTAAAGACGTTAACGGCACTTTTGCCCATTGATTTTTATCCCTCAGCTTCTAAAGAGAGAAATCCATACTATTTTTCGAACGATCTCGCAAATCCAGAAGCACACTCGTGATGCTTCAGACTTACAGAAGGCTGTGGGTGGGATAACGAGAGGAACTAATTGAGGGGTTGTTTTGTTTATTGATCCCCGTGCAGGATAGTGAAGATTGAGTGATGGGAAGTCAGTTACTCGAAGCTCGCAATCAATTCTCAGAGGTCGCCGCGTGTCTGACCTCCAGCGAAGCTGGGAGCGAAAACAAATGAGCAGAGAAAAATCCATTTACAAGCGACCTCCAGGGGAGGTCAGAGACAAGCTGTTGCGGGTTGAAGATAGACACAAAGACCTGGAGTAACAATAGACAGTTGGTGCAGGAGTAGGTCGTTCGGCCCTTTGTGCCAGCACCGCCATTCACTGTCATCATGGCTGATCATCCCCAATCAGTACCCCGTTCCTGTCTTCTCCCCATATCCCCTGACTCCGCTATCTTTAAGAGCCCTATCTAGATCTCTCTTGAAAGCATCCAGCGAATTGGCCTCCATTGTCTTCAGAGGCAGTAGGCCCCCCCCCCCCCCCTCGGTCATGACTGACCATGGGTGATGCATCCTGGTCAGATGCAAGCCTGGGCGATGTCATATGGGGGACAGGCTGTTGCCCATGCAGCACGTCCCCCCTCTCCACGTCGCTGATCGATCCAAAGGAACAGCAGGGCCGTTACAGTTTGGCACCAGCGCCGTCGCAGGAGCTGCCAGAGCGAGGTTGTAGACAACGACAAACTGCCTTAGGGGCTCCGACTCCGGATTTTCTTGAGGTTTACTCCTGGAGCCTTTTCCATGACTGGATATGGCCACAAGGCAGTGGAGGTTTTAAATCAGAGTTTTCCCTCTCCTAGATGGACCGCCTTCCCAGGCTGACGAGCCCCATCTGCCCGAGACTCGTGGGGGCGAGAGCGCCTACCTTCACGTGCCCGTTGCCCACAGTGGGCTGGTGCTATAGACAGAGGATTCCACAGATTCACAATCCTCTGTGTGAAAAACTCAGCCGGACAGGCAGCGTCTCTGGAGAGAAGGAACGGGTGACGTTTCGGGTCGAGGCCCTTCTTCAGACTGGCGTGGGACAAGGGAAACGAGAGATATAAACGGTGATGTGGAGGGATAAAGAACAATGAATGAAAGATATGCGATGATAAGGAAACAGGCCATTGTTAGCTGTTTGTCTGACGTGGGTTAAAGTAGTGTTGGCTGGGCTTTGTCCTTGTCATAGATAATCTCAAATTGCTCTTGCAAGAGCCCGTGACACCTGTAAACGAGGACAGACTGATTGTGCGCGTGAACTAACACAGATTGGAATAGAAAACCGCTGGGAAGTAAATGACTTCGGTGGAGGAGAAACTAAACAAAAGGCGCAGTCTATATCCTTGACGTGAGTTTGTGTTAACCGAATCTGTCCACAACTCATTGGAAGATCAATGATACAGTAACAGGCAGTTTCCCTAAGGACCCTGACACCTTTTTGCCCGATTTGAAAATCGGTAAGATGGCCAAAATAAAAGAGATAGAGTGAGGTTTAAAAGATGCAATTGATCTAAAGAATTCAAATCAAATACAGAGCATGTGTGAGCAACATGACGTTGTCATGAATTGAAAAAGAAGAATTTGGCAGCACGGTGGCGCACAGGTGGAGTCGCTGCCTCACAGCGCCAGAGACCCGGGTTCGATCCCGACTACGGGTGCTGTCTGCACGGAGTTTGCACGTTCTCTCCGTGACCTGCGTGGGTTTTCTCCGGGATCTCTGGTTTCCTCCCACACTCCAAAGACGTGCAGGTTTGTAGATCAATTGGCGTCGGCGAGAATTGTAAATTGTCCCTGGTGTGTAGGATGGTGCGAGTGCACCGCGGGTGATCGCTGGTCTGCGCGGGCTCGGTGGGCCGAAGGGCCTTGTTTCTGTGCTGTATCTCCAACCGAAACTAAGTCTGTTATTTTAAAAGGAGGATGATCAAATCTGTGCATTTCCTGTCAATTTATTCATTCATTAAGTTGTGGATTTCACCGACACGACCAGTTTCATCTTGTACATCACCAAACTAATCATGACGTATAATCTTGTACACTCATGTACGTACGACCACATATAGTCTTTACGCTGACTGGATAGCACGCAACAAAAAAAGCGTTTTGTTGCGGAACCTGACATCGGGCGCTGTCCGTGTGGAGTTTGCACGTTCTCCCTGTGCCCGCCTGGCTTTCCTCCCACGTCTGTCTCAAAATCGTGCGAGATTGTAGAACGATTGTGAAAAGTGCCCCCAGTGTAGAGGGAGTGGATGTCAAAGTGGGGTGACATAGAAATATGTTACACTCCCACACTCCAAAGACGTGCCGGTTTGTAGGTTAATAGTCTTCTGTGACTTGGAAATTGTCCCTAGTGTGTGTGTGTGGGGGTACTGATTGTGGATGATCAGCCATGATCACATTGAGTGGTGGCGCTGGCTCGAAGGGCCGAATGGCCTCCTCCTGCACCTATTGTCTATTGTCTATTGATAGTGCTGGTCGCCGTAGACTTAGTGGGCCGAAGGGCATGTTTCTACAGTCTATCGCTAAAGTCTAACATCTAAAGTTAAGACTACGGTGATCGATGGTCGGCACGGACTCAGTGGGCTGAATGGCCTGTTTCCACGCTGCATCTCTAAAGTCTAAGGCCTACAGTAAAGGCCAAAGTCTAGCCTAAATGGGTGATCAATGTTCAGTGTGGATTTGGTGGGCCAAAGGGCATTTGCCATGCTGTACCTTCCAATCAATTCTAGTACGGAAAGTTTAGGAATGGAGTCATAAATGCGAGACGGAAAAAATACTGACTGCTTTTTACAAATAAGTGAAGGGAAGTGGGAGATAAAGAAAATAATAGGTGAAGCTGAGTGTGGGGGTGGGTGTGATTCTGGAGGAGTACATTTTGTCAGCGTTCATCAGGGAAAGTGTCAATGCAGACATTGAATTTAAGGAAGAGTTCAGGGTTAAGGGAGGAGCAGCAGAATACATTCAAGGCACAGTTTGGAGTGCTGCTCCTTCGCGATCAACACCGAGATCGCTGCCGCTTTCAATTTACCTTCACAAGTTCGCTTTTGGAATCCGGAATGCGATTCCTCGCTGAATTGGGAGGGGGGCAATCAGTAGACTATGGACAATAGGTGCAGGAGTAGGCCATTTGGCCCTTCGAGCCAGCACCGCCATTCAATGTGATCATAGCTGATCATCCACAATCAGTAGGTAGACAAAAGTGCTGGAGAAACTCAGCGGGTGCACTTATCCACAATCAGTACCTCGTTCCTGCCTTCACCCCATATCCCCTGACTCCGCTATCTTTAAGAGCCCTATCCAACTCTCTCTTGAAAGTGTCCAGAGAACCGGCCTCCACCGCCCTCTGAGGCAGAGAATTCCACAGACTCACAACTCTCTGTCAGAAAAAGTGTTTCCTCGTCTCCGTAAATGGCTTACCCCTTTTTCGTAAACTGTGGCCCCTGGTTGTGGACTCCCCCAACATTGGGAACATGCTGAAGTCACCGCTGAGGAGCCTTGCAACACGGTGGCGCAGCGGTCGAGATGCAGCCTCACAGCGCCAGAGACCCCGGTTCGATCCTGGCCACGGGTGCCGTCTGTGCGGAGTTTGTACGCTCTCCCCGTGACCTGCGTGGGTTTTCTCCGGGTGCTCCAGTTCGCTCCAACGCTCCAGAGACGTGCAGATTTGTGGGTTAATTGACTTTGGTAAAAATTGTAAATTGTCTCTAGTCTGTGCAGGATAGTGTTGGTGTACGGGGACTGCTGGTCGGTACGGAGGCGGCGGGCCGAAGGGCCTGTTTCCGCGCTGTATCTCCAACACACTGTCATATGTTGATAGAATGGAGTTGCTGGGCTTGTATACCCTGGAATTTAGAAGGATGAGAGGATATCATATTGAAACATAGAAGATTATTAAGGCACGCTAGAGGCAGGAAACATGTTCCCGATGTTGGGGGAGTCCAGAGCCAGGGGCCACAGTTTAAAAATAAGGGGTAAGCTATTTAGAACGGAGATGAGGAAAAACGCTTTTTCACAGAAAGTTGTGAATCTGTGGAATTCTCTGCCTCAGAAGGCAGTGAAGGCCAATTCTCTGGAGGCTTTCAAGAGAGAGTTAGATAGGGCTCTTAAAGATAGCGGAGTCAGGGGATATGTGGAGAAGGCAGGAACGGGGTACTGATTGGGGATGATCAGCCATGATCACAGTGAATGGTGGTGCTGACTTGAATGGTCAAATGGCCCACTCCTGCACCTATTGTCTATTTAAACTAAATGTATAAGAGAGTAATAACATTTATATTGGGCCAAATTACACAGTTAAAGACAGTTTGACAGGAAAAATAATGCTGTCAGACGTTAAAAAATGTGATTCCATTAAATTAAGATGATGCAAATCTGAATTTTGAAGGATAAGCGTATATTGCAAGTTTAAGTAAAGGTAAACTCACTAATTAGTATTTGCTGTATATATTTTTGGATTAATCTATCATAACATTCAGTTAGAAATATTTTGCTGGCAAGATCCAAGCTGAGTGTCGGAATGCGCGTTCAAAAGTACTGAATAAGGGAAAGGTATCAAGAGCAGAAATAATAAGAACAAACAAAGTCTTACAAGGACCCAAAGTGCTGTAGTAACTCAGTAGGATAGGCAGGATCTCTGGGGAACATGGAGAGGTGATCTGTAGGAAGGAACTGCAGATGCTGGTTTACACAAAAGGACACAAAGTGCTGGATACAAACTCAGCGGCTCAGGCAGCATCTCTGGAGAAAAGGAATTGGTGATATTTCAGATCGAGACCCTTCTTCAGGCTCTTCCAACCTGAAGAAAGGCCTCGACCCGAAACGTCACCTATCCATGTTCTCCACAGATGCTGCCTGACCCGCTGAGTTACTCCAGCACTCTGTGAAACGTCACCTATCCATGTTCTCCACAGATGCTGCCTGACCCCTCCAGCACTCTGTGAAACGTCACCTATCCATGTCCTCCACAGATGCTGCCTGACCCGCTGAGTTACTCCAGCACTCTGTGAAACGTCACCTATCCATGTTCTCCACAGATGCTGCCTGACCTGCTGAGTTACTCCAGCACTCTGTGAAACGTCACCTATCCATGTCCTCCACAGATGCTGCCTGACCCACTGAGTTACTCCAGCACTCTGTCTATCTTCAATGTAAACCAATGTCTGCAGTTCCTTGTTTCCACAAATAAAGCCATGTCTATTTCTTGACAAAGGGAACTAAAAAGTAGAGATTATGTTACACCCTTGCCAAATCTTGGTTGCCCACACTTGGAGCACCCCCTTCTATTCTGGTCGTCATATTATATATAGTTAGACAATTAAAAAATGCATTAGAAGAATCATTACAAGGATAACAACAGTACTATGAAGGTTGACTTATTGGGTGGCACGGTGGCGCAGCAGTAGAGTTGCTGCCTCACAGCACCAGAGACCCGGGTTCAATCCTGGCCACGGATGCTGCCCGTACAGAATATGTACGTTCTCCCCGCGACCTGCGTGGGTTTCCTCCGGGTGCTCCGGTTTCCTCTCACACTCCAAAGACGTTCAGGTTCGTAGGTTAATTGGCTTCTATGAAATGTGCCTCGTGTACAGGATATAAATAAGTGTTTAGTTGATCGCTGGTTGCCGCTGTATCTCTAAGCTAAACTGAGCAAAACTTACCAGTAAAGTGAGATCCAACAGTCTTTTTTCCAGATGAAAGTTTCAAGGGCACACTAATGGAGATCTTTATACAAAATGAAAGGTTTTGAAACAGTGAGTACAGAGAGAATGGTTTACAATGTATTCTGAGCGATTAGGAAATAATTATAAGGTCATATGGGATAGGAGTAGAATTAGGCCATTCGGCCCATCAAGTCTACTCCGCCATTCAATCATGGCCGATCTATCTCTCCCTCCGAACCCCATTCTCCTGCCTTCTCCCCACAACCCCTGACACTCGCACTAATCAAAAATCTACCTATCTCTGTCGTAAAAATATCCACTGACTTGGCCTCCACAGCCTTCTGTGGCAATTAATTCCACAGATTCACCACCCTCTGACTAAATAAATTTCTCTTCATCTCCTTCCTAAAAGAACGCCCTTTAATTCTGAGGCTGTGACCTACGGTCCTAGACTCTCCCATTAGTGGAAACATCCTTTCCACATCCACTCTATCCAGTCCTTTCACTATTCTGTAAGTTTCAATGAGGTCTCCCCTCATTCTTCCAAACTCCAGTGAGTACAGGCCCAGTGCCGACAAACCCTCATCATAGGTTAACCTACTCATTCCTCATATATTCTATGGGTCCTTGAACACATCAATGAAAGGTTATTTGTAGATGCAGCAAGCAGTTAGGCAGGCATGTGCTTATTAGAAGGGGATTTGAGTACAGATGTCTTAATTGCAGTTATATAAGATCGTGGTGAGAGGAGAATTATAAATACTAATTATTCCCTAACTAAATCACAGGTAAAGACATACATACATAATGGAAGAAATGCAGTAAAGATTCACTGCACTGATGCCAGGAATGATTAGCTTTCTCTATGAGCAGTGATTATGTACCACATGTAGTTTAGTTCAGAGATACAGCACGGAAACAGGCCCTTCGGCCCACCCAGTCCGCACTGACCAGCGATCCCCGCACAGTAACACTATCCTACACGCACTAGGGACTATTTACATTTATTCCGAGCCAATTAACGTACAAACCCGCATGCCTTTGGGACGTGGGAGGAAACGGGAGCACCCTGAGGAAACCCACGCGGCCACAGGTGAAAACGTGCAAACTCCACACAGACAGACAGTAGACAATAGACAATAGACAATAGGTGCAGGAGTAGGCCATACGGCCCTTCAAGCCAGCACCACCCACAAGCAGTACCCCTTTCCTGCCTTCTCCCCGTATCCCCTGCCTCCGCTATCTTTAAGAGCCCTATCTCTTGAAAGTATCCAGAGAACCGGCCTCCACTGCCCTCTGAGGCAGAGAATTCCACAGACTCACAGCTCTCTGTGTGAAAAAGTGTTTCCTCGTCTCCGTTCTAAATAGCTTACCCCTTATACTTAAACAGTGGCCCCTGGTTCTGGACTCCCCCAACATCGGGAACATCAGACAGCACCTGAAGTCAGGATCGAACTAGGGTCTCTAGCGCTGTGAGGCAGCAGCTCCACCATTTCAATAAATGTGCAAGGTTTCCTGTGAAGTTAATTAATCGTTGCACCTAAATAACTAGCAGACAAAGAAAAAAAGGATTCCATTATATTAAGATGATGAAAATCTGAATTTTGAAGGATAAGCCTTTAATGCAAGTTTAAGTAAAAGTAAACACTACTTAGTCGTTGCATAGAAACATAGACAATAGGTGCAGGAGGAGGCCATTCGGCCCTTCGAGCCAGCACCACCATTCATTGTGATCATGGCTGATCGTCCCCAATCAGTACCCCGTTCCTGCCTTCTCCCCATATCCCTTGATTCCACTAGCCCCTAGAGCTCTATCTAACTCTCTCTTAAATCCATCCAGTGATTTGGCCTCCACTGCCCTCTGTGGCAGGGAATTCCACAAATTCACAACTCTCTGGGTGAAAACTTTTTTTCTCACCTCAGTCTTAAATGGCCTCCCCTTTATTCTAAGACTGTGGCCCCTGGTTCTGGGCTCGCCCAACATTGGGAACATTTATCCCGCATCTAGCTTGTCCAGTCCTTTTATAACTTTATATGTTTCTATAAGATCATCCCTCATCCTTCTAAACTCCAGTGAATACATTGCTGTATATATTTTAGGAGTAATCTATCATAACTTTCAGTTAGAAATATTTTCATCTGTGAGTAAAATAATTTTATGGATTCAGTACAAGTACTGCCAAAAAAGTTTGGCAAAAGTGTCTCCGGGTAAATAATAGCAGTCCAACTCTTTTGTCAAATTGAAACAGTTTTTCTATTATTACAGCACAAAAGAGCAACGGTCCTCAGCTAAAACAACTGTAGGACATCGTGTAATTACTGCCTTAGTTCAGAGACGGTGAGGTTTTGTTTGTAAAGTTATCAATATTAATATGGAACGTTGTGTGAAGATACGCCACGGTGGCGCAGCGGTAGAGTTGCCACCTCGCAACGCCAGACACCCGGGTTCCATCCCAACTACGGGTGCTGTCTATGCAGAGTTTGTACGTTCTCCCCGTGACCTGCATGGCTGTGGCAGCTTTGACAGTCCGGAGTCGCCTTCCAGAGGGAAGTGATTCAAAGAGTTTGTGGCCAGGGCGAGAGGGGTCAGAGATGATCTTACCCGCCCGCTTCCTGGCCCTTGCAGTGTACAGTTCATCAATGGAGGGAAGGTTGCAGCCAATAACCTTCTCTGCTGATCGGACGATTCGCTGCAGCCTCCGGGTGTCGTGCTTGGTGGCTGAGCCAAACCCGACCATGATGGAGAAGGTGAGGACAGACTCTACGATGGCCGTGTAGAATTGGACCATTGTTGCCTGTGGCAGATTGTGCTCCCTCAGCTGCCGTAGGAAGTACATCCTCTGTTGTGCCTTTTTACGGGCGGAGATTGACAGATTCTTGATTAGTAAGGGCCTGTCCCACTTGGGCGACCTAATCTGTGAGTTCTGGCGCGTTTGCCCTCGACTCATTCTCGCAGCATGGTCGACACGAGGTTGTAGGAGGTCTTCATAACTGTCCTTCATGCTCGAGAGTGGTCCCCGCGTACTCGAGGCCTCAGCTAGGTCGCGGCGTTTTTTTCAATATGTTAAAAATGCCCGCGAGAAAAAAAAGGTCGCCATGGAAAATATCGATACTTTTTTTACTCGTAGGTTTAGTCGTAGTAGGTCGGCATGTTAGTCGTAGGTAATCGAGGGTAGTCGAAGGTAGTCTTCTTCATAGGCGAAGGGAGATCGAAGGAGACCGTCTTCACTCTCCACTATTCGGTGTCCAATTTTCTCGAAGTTAATCGTACCTAGTTGAAGCTAGTCTTCAATAGAGTCGAAGGAGGTCTTCAACATGTCATTTTTTCAAACTCTTCTAAACTCGCCAATTAGGTCGCCCAAATGGGACAGCCCCTTTACAGCGAATGCAGTGCCGGAGACCCGGGTTCGATCCCGACTACGGGTGCTGTCTGTACGGAGTTCGTACGTTCTCCCCGTGACCTGCGTGGGCTTTCTCCGAGATCTTCGGTTTCCTCCCACGTTCCAAAGACACAGGTTTGTCGGTTAATTGGCTTGGTGTAAATGTACACATTGTCCCTCATGGGTGCGGGATAGTGTTAGTGTGCGGGGATCGCTGGTCGGCGCGGACCCGTCGGGCCGGAGGGCCTGTTTCCACACTGTGTCTCTAAACTAAAGAACCCATGAACATTTGAAGCATTGTTATTGTTTTTTTGGAAGCAAAACTGCAGTTGAGCTGCTGAATATTTACTGAACTCCTAAAAGCCCTGTCCCACGGTGCGAGTTTCACAAGAGCTCTCCTGAGTTTAAAAAAAAATCAAACTCGTGGTAAGCGCGGAGACGTCGGAGCTCGGGGACGTCTCTTAGCGCTAACGGCAGGTACTCGGGAAGACTCGCTCACGGCAGGTAAGCGCGGGAAGACTGGTGACGATTTTATCAACATGATGAAAAATGCCCACGAGAGCCCCGAGTACCGACGAGCGGCCATTGCCGTAAATCTCCGCGTTCGAATCAGGGCAAAACTCGGGAGAGCTCTTGGAATGAACTCGTACCGTGGTTAAAACTCCTATTGAGCCGGAAAATTTCTGCAATCATATCCTCTAGTTATTTTAGTGACACAGTCATTCGCGCTAATTAATGCATGGGTCGTTTTTTTACAGGCCTGCACCTTGCCCTGCTCATCAGTGCCTTCTATCTCGGAAACTGTCACGATGGTTTATTCAACGTGGCAATCTGTCAAAGTCCCACGTGATCCATAATTATGTTTTCCAGCCTGTTGATTGATTATTTGGAACCATGTCATTTGACTGCATAACACTACAATAGTTTATACCGTTTCAAGCACCAACTCAAAAGCCTGGAGCATCAAGAGATAAGTCCAGTAGCTTCCAGTCATTCTTTCATATGGATTGCTGTTGTTTTCCAGATGGGTAGGCAAAATACTCACTACTTTATCTTAGGTAGACATAAATGCTGGAGAAACTCAGCGGGTGAGGCAGCATCTATGGAGCGAAGGAAATAGGCAACGTTCTTCAGAGACCCTTCTTCAGACTGACGTCGAGCCCCTTCTTCAGACTGATGTGGAGGTGGGGGAGGGGCGGGTGCCCGCCCCTCCCCCAGCTCCACATCAGTTCTGAAGAAGGGTCTCGACCCGAAACGTCACCTATTCCCTTCGCTCCATAGACGCTGCCTCGCCCGCTGAATTTCTCCAGCACTTTTGTCTACCTTCGATTTTCCAGCATCTGCAGCTCTTCTTAAATGGGGCTGTCCCACTGTACGAGCTAATTCAAGAGTTCTCCCAGAGTTTCCCCTGATTCGAACTCGGAGAATTACGGTAATGGCCGCTCGTAGGTACTCGGGGCTCTGGTGGACATTTTTCAACATGTTGAAAAATCCTCACGGGCTTACCGTGTTTCCCGAGTACCTGCCGTTAGCGTTACGAGCCGCTAGGAGACGTCCCCGAGCTCCGACGTACCCGCTACATACATTCTACGTGCTTACCAGGAGTTTGATTTTTTTTTTTAAACTTGGGAGAGCTCTTGAATTACCTCGTACAGTGGGACAGCCCCTTAAACATTTTGTCCACTTTATTTTAGTTTAGTTTATTAGTTTATTTTCGAGATACTGGGCAGTAACAGGCCCTTCGGCCCACTGAGTCCGTGCCGACCAGCGATCACCCCCTACACTAGCACTAGGGACAATTTACAATTTTTTACCAACGCCAATTAACAGACAAACCTTTTAGTTTAAGAAGGAACTGCAGATGCTGGAAAAATCGAACGTAACAAAAATGCTGTCCCTTGCAAACGCAAGAAATGCTACACGTCCCTTCACCTCCCCCCTCCACTCCTTTCAGGACCCAAGCAGTCCTTCCAGGTCCGACTCACCTGCACCTCCTCCAACCTCATCTACTGCATCCGCTGCTCCAGATGCCAGATGATCTATATCGGTGAGACCAAGCGGAGGCTTGGCGATCGTTTCGCCGAACACCTCCGCTCGGTCCGCAATAACCAACCCGACCTCCCGGTGGCTCAGCACTTCAACTCCCCCTCCCATTCCGTATCTGACCTCTCGGTCCTGGGCCTCCTCCATGGCCAGAGTGAGCAACACCGCAAGTTGGAGGAACAGCACCTCATATTCCGCTTGGGGAGTCTGCATCCTCTGGGCTTGAACATTGAATTTTCTCATTCTGTTAACCCTTGCTGTCTCCTCCCCTTCCCACCTCTCCCTCAGCATTCCCTATCTCTATCTCCCTCCCCCACCCTAGTCGCACTAGCTTCTCATTTTCAACACCACAAACAGCTTACAATGGCTTGTTCTCTTTATCATCGATACTTTTTTTGCATATCTTTCATTCATTGTTCTTTATCTCTCCACATCACCGTCTATATCTCTCGTTTCCTGATCCCTGACCAGTCTGAAGAAGGTCCCCGAAACGTCGCCTATCTCCTTCGCTCCTTAGATGCTGCTGCCCCCGCTGAAAGCCCTGCTGGAGAAACTCAGCGGGCGAGGCAGCATCTATGGTTCCTTAGCTCCTTTTAGCTTGGTTTAGTTTAGAGATACAGCGGGGAAACAGGCCCTTCACCCCACCGAGTCCGCACTGACCAGCGGTACCCGCACACTAACACCATCCGACACACGTTAGGGACGATTTTACATTTATACCAAACCAATTAACCTGCAAACCAGCACATCTTGGAAACGTAGGAGGAAGCTGGAGGCCGTGAAAACCCACGTGGTCACGGGGAGACCATACAAACTCCGTACAGGATCCGACACGGGTGTCTGGCGCAGTGAAGCAGCAACTCTACCGCTGCGCCACCGTGCCACTACAAAACACTAGATAAAGGAAAAGTAGGAAGGACTAAAAATTGTTGTGACCTTATATTTGAAACAGATCAAATTTCAATATGTCACTATCAATATAGAGACTACATTCAAGGGATCTACTCACAGCTGAATCGATTGCTGGTCAGCACGGACTCGATGGGCTGAAGGGCCACTTTCCATGCTATATCTCAGAGGGTGGTGGGTATATGGAGTGGCTGCCGAAGGAGGCAGGTATGATAGCAACATTGAAAAGACATTCGGACAGGTACAAGGCGATATCTAGAGGGATGTGGGCCATATAAGGGCGGCACGGTGGCACATAGAGTTAACCATTTAACCATATAACCATATAACTACAGCACGGAGACAGAGACCATTTGTTTTTCCCCTAGTCCCATCTACCTGCACTCAGGTTCACGTCCATATACCTATCCACTTTTCTCTTAAATGTTAAAATCGATCCTGCCTCCACCACTTCTGCTGGAAGCTGATTCCACACAGCTCTGAGTAAAGACGGTTACCCCGAAACCTCTGTCCCTTAATTCTCATGTCATGCCCTCTTGTTTGAATCTTCCCTACCCTCAATGGGAAAAACGTATCCACGTTAACTCTGTCTATCCCTTTCATCATTTTAAAGACCTCAATCAAGTCCCCCTTAACTGCTGCGCTCCAAAGAATAAAGACCTAACTTGTTCAACCTTTCTCTGTAACATAGTTGCTGGAACCCTGGCAACATTCTAGTAAATCTCCTCTGTACTCTCTCTATTTTGTTGACATCCTACCTATAACTAGGGTACACCATACTCCAGAATTGGTCTTACCAATGCCTTGTACAATTTTAACATTACTTCCCTACTCCTATATTCAATGCTCTGATTTATAAAGGCCAGCACACCAAAGGCTTTCTTTACACCCTATCTACATGCGATTCCACCTTCAGGGAACTATGCACAGTTATTCCTAGATCCCTCTGTTCTACAGCATTCCTCAATTCCCTACCATTTACCATGTACGTCCTATTTTGATTTGTCCTGCCAAGATGTAGCACTTCACACTTAACAGCATTAAACTCCATCTGCCTTACAGTTGCTGCCTTACAGCGCTTACAGCGCCGGAGACCCAGGTTCAACCCCGATTAAGGGTGCTGTCTGCACGAGTTCGTCCGTTATCCCCAGTGAGCGCATGGGATTCTCCGAGATATTCGGTTTGCTCCCACACTCCAAAGGCGCACATGTTTGTAGGTCAATTGGCTTGGTGTAGATGTAAATTGTCCCAAGTGTGTGCAGGATAGTGCTAATGTGCGGGGATCGCTGGTCAGTGCGTACTCGGTGGGCCGTTTCTGTGCTGTTTCTCCAAACTAAAAACTAAGCTAAACTAAATGCAGGCAATTTGGACTAACTTGGTTGCGGGATCTTGGTCGGCATGGACAAGTTGGGCTGAACAGCCTGTTTCCGTGCTGTATGAGTCTCCGGCAATACTTAAAGCAACATTTTGGCTCATTATTTACTTGCTATTGTTGCATTGATCATGAAACCCAGTCCTGCAAAATGGCATCTTTTGTATAACAAAGAACTGCGGACGCTGGAAAATCGAAGGTAGACAAAAAATGCCGGAGAAACTCAGCGGGTGTGGCAGCATCTATTGAGCGAAGGAAATGGGCGACGTTTCGGGCCGAGACCCTTCTTCAGACTGATGTGAGGGTGGGGGGGAGGGGGGGGGGAAGAAGAAAGGAAGTGGAGGAGCCAGTGGGCTGAGGGAGAGCTTAGAAGGTGAGGAGAAAGTAAGGACAACCCGAATTTAGAGAAGTCAATGTTCATACCGCTGGGGTGCAAACTGCCCAAGCAAAATGAGTTTCTCCAGCATTTGTGTCCACCTGGCAATTTTTCTATCTGTTTATGTTCACTTTCCATGCCTGTTGTTTTTTTTATTTGCAATTACCATCATTGCATCAATTATTCAGTCAAGCGGAGCAAGAAGGAGATCTTTGTATATTTTATTACAAATAACAGATGGCTAAGGTTGAAGTAAGCACGTTTGTGGTTTGCTGTTCACTTTGGACATTGGCTGCCTTATGAATGTTGACACAAAAATTAACTTGGGACGAGGTATGCATGAGAAGCTTATCAGCGTCCATCTGTTAACACTTCAGGCTTAAGTCTTCACTTTGTAAAGGAATACAAGAGCTTCAGATGGGGCGGCAGGGTGGCGCAGCGGTAGAGTTGCTGCCTTACAGCGCTTGCACCGCCCGAGTCCCGGGTTCGATCCCGACTACGGGTGCCGTCTGTACGGAGTTTGCACGTTCTCCCCGTGACCTGCGTGGGTTTTCTCCGAGACCTTCGCTTTCCTCCCACACTCCTAAGGCGTACAGGATTGTAGGTTAATCGGCTTGGTGCATCTGTAAATTGTCTGTAGTGTATGTGCAGGATAGTGTTAGTGTGTGGGGATCGCTGGCCGGTGCGCACTCGGTGGGCCGAAGGGCCTGTTTCCGTGCTGTATCTCTGAAACTAAAAACTGAATCTACTCCGTGCTGTTTTGTAGAATCACATAGAAACATATAAAATTATAAAAGGACTGGACAAGCTAGATGCAGGAACAATGTTCCCAATGTTGGGCGAGTCCAGAACCAGGGGCCACAGTCTTAGAATAAAGGAGAGGCCATTTAAGGCTGAGGTGCGAAAAACCTTTTCCACCCAGAGAGTTGTGAATTTGTCGAATTCCCTGCCACAGGCCAAGTCACTGGATGGATTTAAGAGAGAGTTAGATAGAGCTCTAGGGGCTAGTGGAATCAAGGGATATGGGGAGAAGGCAGGTACAGGATATTGATAGGGGACGATCAGCCATGATCACAGTGAATGGCGGTGCTAGCTCGAAGGGCCGAATGGCCTCCTCCTGCACCTATTTTCGATGTTTTTATGTTTCTATGTTTCATAGAAAATTGGTGTGGGAGTACGCCATTCGGCCCTTTGAGCCAGCACCGCCATTGATTGGGAATGATCAACCATGATCAAAATGAATGGCAGTGCTGCCTCGAAGGGCCGAATATCCTCCTTCTGCGCCTATTTTCTATGTTTCTATGTATAGCCATAAATCTCTAACAAGATTACAGCAGTCTCTTGCTGTTGAAATACTGTGACTATCAAAGTGGACCACAAAGATTCTCCTCCCACACCCACATGCATGTGTGTCCCTGAATCTGTAGGAGTGCGTTTTCACACGTCTATACCTTCTCCCCTTCTCACAACGGGAACAGAATTGCTTCATTCTGCTCCTATCACCCGATGACGTTATGACCTTATGCCGCTGAGTAACTCCAGCATTTTGTCACCACCTTCGCCACAAGCCAGCATCCGCAGCTCCTACCGGCGCATCTCCATGCGTTGTATCAGGAGGTTTCGGGGATTGTGACAGAAGCCTCCTCGTGGCGATCCCCGGAAACGATGACACGATGCATCACCGACGACAGAAGCCATCAGCGAGCTACACATCGTCCGACACACGAGCGAACGATTGAACGAGCTAAGATGTTTCGAAGTACCATCGAGAATCCCAGCTCACCTGGCCATTCTCTTTTCTCTCTCCTACATCTTGGTAGAACATGCAGGAGCTTGAAAGCCTGGATCTCCAGACTTAAGAACAGCTTTTCTCTCCACTGTTATCAGACTTAATAAGGTGCTGAACCAACGAGATACAAGGAGTGGGGAAATGGCATTCCCTGTAACTTCCGAAAAGCCAAACCCCTAGATAACAGACAATAGACAATAGGTGCAGGAGTAGGCCGTTTGGCCCTTCGAGCCAGCACCGCCATTCAATGTGATCATGCCTGATTATCCCCAATCAGTACCCCGTTCCTGCCTTCTCCCCATATCCCCTGACTCCGCTATCTTTAAGAGCCCTTTCTAGCTCTCTCTTTAAAGTATCCAGAGAACCGGCCTCCACCGCCCTCTGAGGCAGAGACTCACCACTCTCTGTGTGAAAAAGTGTTTCCGTTCTAAATGGCTTACTCCTTATTCTTAATTTCTGGACTGCCCCTAACATCGGGAACATGTTTCCCGCCTCTAGTGTATCCAAACCCTCAATAATCTTACATGCTTTCCGCTGGCTGGATTGCACACAACAAAAGCTTTTAACTTTACCCTGGTACACGTGGAAATAAAATAAACTAAATTAACGTTGAAAGTTTCTTGATGACATTCGCTTTTTCTGAAAGGGCATCTGTTGGCATTCAAAGAGCTAAAATCGATCCATTAAGTTGTGAGTGATGATACAAGGACTACACTTTCTTAAATGGGCTATTTGTCAAAAGTGTTCTAAATGGTTCATAAAATGATGTTCCGTGACATTAGAACCCTCAACTTCCATTTTCTGATTTCACTATTCACACATGATCAGGTCAGCTACAACCTATAAGGCCATTGTTTGCCATTACTTCTCTCTCCTTTACATTCCACGATGCATTAAACCACAAATCGGCTCCTCGGAAGTAGGTCATATTTCATGAAACAGGGAAATACAAATCTACGTCCGAATTCTCTTTTATCTCTATGGGCCTGTCCCACTTACGCGACTTTTTCGGCGACTGCCGGCACCCGTCATAGGTCGTTGCAGGTCGCTGAAATTTTTCAACATGTTGAAAATCCTGCGGCGACCACAAAGACGCTGCGACTCTTTGGGTGACTGAGGAGACGGCTCACGACCAGACAGGCGACATGTCGCGGGGTGAAGCCCGTATGGTCGTGAGTACTCGCCCAAAGAGTTGTACCTTGTTTACACTCACAGTTCGATAGCATTAATACCATGACTTGAAGTTGTGATTCGGGAGGAACTGCAGGTGCTGGTTTACACCGATGATAGACACAAAATGCTGGAGTAACTCAGCGGGTGAGGCAGCATCTAAGGAACGAAGGAATAGGGTGACGTTTCAATAGACAATAGACAATAGATAGGTGCAGGAGTAGGTTCTCGAGAACTGGCCTCCACCGCCCTCTGAGGCAGAGAATTCCAAAGACTCACCACTCTCTGTGAGAAAAAGTGTTTCCTCGTCTCCGTTCTAAATGGCTTACCCCTTATTCTTAAACTGTGGCCCCTGGTTCTGGACTCACCCAACATAGGGAACATGTTTCCTGCCCCTAGCGTGTCCAAGCCCTTAACAGTCTTATATATTTCATTCGGTCCTTCGAGCCAGCACCGCCATTCACTATGATCATCCACATTCAGTACCCCGTTCCTGCCTTCTCACCGTAACCCTTGACTCCGCTATCTTTAAGACCTCTATCTAGCTCTCTCTTGAAAGCATCCAGAGAATCGGCCTCCACTGCCTTCCGAAGCAGAGAATTCCACAGACTCACAACTCTCTGGGTTTAAAAAAAGGGTTTTCCCTCATCTCCGTTCAAAGGAGGGAGTGATAGAACAGCCATGATTGAATGGCAGAGTAGACTTGATGGGCCGAATGGCCTAATTCTGCTCCTATCTCTTTTGAACATAGGAAGCATTTTTATTATTTTTGGTAGCAAGTTACAGTTGAGTGTTGAATATGTATTAAACTCCTAAAACCTCCTGATGGGCTGAATAGCCGAATTCTGCTCCTAATTCTTGCAAAGCAAGAATGTCATTGTCCTATCAGGGACACATGACGATAAACTCACTTGAACTTGGACTTAATTAGGGCGGCACAGTGGCGCAGCGGTAAAGGTGCTGCTTGACAGCGCTCGCAGCACCGGAGACCCGGGTTCAATCCTGACTACGGGCGCTGTGTGCACGGAGTTTGCACGTTCTCCCCGTGACCGCGTGGGTTTTTTCCGAGTTCATCAGTTTCCTCCCACACCCCGGAGACGTACAGGTTTGTAGGTTAATTGGCTTGGTATAAAATGTAAATTGTCCCCAGTGTGTGTAGGATAGTGTTAAATGGCATGGATTGCTGGTCGCTGCGGACTCAGTGGGCTGAAGGGCCCTGTTTCCGCACTTCTTCTCACAGAGAGTTGTGAGTCTGTGGAATTCTCTGCCTCAGAGGGCGGTGGAGGCCGGTTCTCTGGATACTTTCAAGAGAGAGCTAGATAGGGCTCTATAAGATAGCGGAGTCAGGGGATATGGGGAGAAGGCAGGAACGGGGTACCGATTGGGGATGATCAGCCTTGATCACATTGAATGGCGGTGCTGGCTCGAAGGGCCGAATGGCCTACTCCTGCACATATTGTCTATTGTCTATTGTATCCCGAAAACTAAACTAGAATACAGAAGTAAAAGATATGCAAAATTATCTAAACTATAAACATCTTACACGAGGTTACACTTGTGACCTTCTGACACAAGGTGAACTTGCCGAGTTGTGCCTCATGTGTGTCCTGTATTTCTGTGCGTGACAGATATCGATGAGTGCGTAGAAGGCGGTGTCCAATGTCACCTACATGCCCATTGTGTTAATCTACCAGGGTGGTACCTCTGTGAATGCAGGGCCGGTTACCATGACAACGGCAACTATTCATTCACCGGTGGGACTTGCACTGGCAAGTAATTGTGTCTCAGAAACACAGAAATATACAAAAACTAGCTGCAGGAGTAGGCCATTCGATCCTTCGAGCCAGCACCGCCATTGAATGCGGTCAAGGCTGTTCATCCAAAATCAGTACCCCGTTCCTGCCTTCTCCCCATATCCCTTGATTCCGTTAGCCCTAAGAGCTATATAGAGTCACAGTGATACAGTGTGGAAACAGGCCCTTCGGCCCAACTTGCCCACACCGCCCAACGATATCCCAGCTAGTGTGCGGGGACTGTGGTTGGTGTGGACTCAGTGGTCTGAAGGGCTTGTTTCCACGCTGTATCTCTAGCCTAAGCTAAACTGAACCAAATAGCTCTATTAAAACAAATGGAAAAATTACACACCAACTCACTCTAAACAGGCCCTTCGGCCCAACTTGCCCACACCGGCCAACAATGTCCCAGCTACAGTAGTCCCACCTGCCCGAGTTTGGTCCATATCCCTCCAAACCTGTCCTATCCATGTACCTGTCCAACTGTCTCTTAAACAATTGGTTAGTCCCAGCCTCAACTAACTCTCTATTGAATATCTTCATCCCCATCATCATTTAGGGTTTACAAGAATGATTCCAAGAATGAATGGGTTAGCATATGATGAGCGTTTGACTACACTGAGCCTGTACTCGCTGGAGTTCAGAAGGTTGCTGGCCGATTAGGAAAAGGGGAGATGCAACGACACCTGGGTGTCATGGTACACCAGTCATTGAAAGTAGGCATGCAGGTGCAGCAGGCTGTGAAGAAAGCGAATGGTATGTTGGCATTCATAGCAAAAGGATTTGAGTACAAGAGCAGGGAGGTTCTACTGCAGTTGTACAGGGTCTTGGTGAGGCCACACCTGGAGTATTGCGTACAGTTTTGGTCGCCTAATCTGAGGAAAGACATTCTTGCCATAGAGGGAGTACAGAGAAGGTTCACCAGACTGATTCCTGGGATGGCACGACTTCCATATGAAGAAAGACTGGATAGACTCGGCTTGTACTCGCTGGAATTTAGAAGATTGAGGGGCGATCTTATAGAGACTTACAAAATTCTTAAGGGGTTGGACAGGCTAGATGCAGGAAGATTGTTCCCGATGTTGGGGAAATCCAGAACAAGGGGTCACAGTTTAAGGATAAGGGGGAAGTCTTTTAGGACCGAGATGAGAAAATCATTTTTCACACAGAGAGTGGTGAGTCTGTGGAATTCTCTGCCACAGAAGGTAGTTGAGGCCAGTTCATTGGCTATGTTTAAGAGGGAGTTAGATGTGGCCCTTGTGGCTAAAGGGATCGGGGGTATGGAGAGAAGGCAGGTACAGGATACTGAGTTGGATGATCAGCCATGATCATATTGAATGGCGGTTGCAGGATCGAAGGGCCGAATGGCCTGCTCCTGCACCTATTTTCTATGTTTCTATGTTGAAGGGGGACCCCATTGAAACTTACAGAATAATGAAAGGCATAGATAGAGTGGGTGTGGAGAGGATGTTTCCACTGGTGGGAGAGTCTAGGATCAGAGGTCACAGCCTCAGAATTAAAGGACGCTTGTTTAGAAAGGAAGTGAGGAGGAACTTCTTTAGTCGGAGGGTAGTTAATCTGTGGAACTCATTGCCACAGAGGGCTGTGGAGGCCAAGTCAGTGGATATTTTTAAGGCAGAGATAGATAGATTCTTGATTAGAACAGGCGTCAAGGGTTATGGGGAGAAGGCAAGAGAATGGGATTAGGAGACAGAGATGATTGAATGGCGGAGTAGACTCGATGGGCCGAATGGCCTAATTCTACTCCTATAACCTGTGAACTATTTGTTCCCATTAACTTTGGCAACATCCGCACATCCTACTGAAATGTGTTTTCTTTCCCTAAATTACTGCTGGAGTTGAGAAAAATGGAGAGTCAACCTAGATTTATTCTTCTGCAAGAAAGGCATCCAAGATCGAACCCGGGTCTCTGGCGCTGTGAGACAGTAGCTCTACCGCTGCGCCACCGTGCCGTCCTGGAGTTCTGGATTAACTCAGCGGGTCAGGCAGCATCTGTGGAGAACATGGGTAGAACACGTGCGGTAGAGTTGCTGCCTTACAGCGCCAGAGACCCGGGGTCAATCCTGACTACGGGTGCTGTCTGTATGGTGTTTGCACGTTCTCCCCATGACCGTGTGGGCCTTCTCCGGGTGCTCCGATATCCTCCCGTATTCCATAGACGTACAGGTTTGTAGGCTAATCGGCTTCTGTAAATTGTCTCCAGTGTGTGGGATAAAACTGGGTGTAAGGGTGATCACTGGTCGGCTCTGGTACTTTTAACTTAAGTCGTGTACTCAACTGAATCATCCCACCACTACTGGAGAGCAGTGCTGAACTACTATCCACCTCTTTGGTGACCCTCGGTCTATCCTTGATCGGACTTTGCCGGCCCTACCTTGCACTAAACGTTATTCCCTTACCATGTATCTGTACACTGTAAACGGCCCGATTGCATCACGTATTGTCTTTCTGCTGACTGGATAGCACGCAACAGAAGCTTTTCCCCGTACCCCGGTTCACGTGACAAATGATGGGATAGTCCCAGCCTCAGGACCGCTCTCTAGATGGCGAGAGGATGGTTCAGTTGCTTGACAACAGCCGGGAAGAAACTGTCCCTGAACCTGGAGGGGTGCGTTTTCACACTTCTGTACCTCTTGCCTGATGGGAGAGGGGAGAAGAGGGATTGGCCGGGGTGAGACCGGTTCAGGCCAAAGTTGTTTACTACGGGAGTCAAGGGTTATGGGGGGAAGGCAGGTGAATGGGGTTTGGAAGGAGAGACGTGATTGAATGGGAGGGTAGACTTGATGGGCCGATTGGCCCAATTCAGCTCCTATCACTTACGACCGATAGGAAGGGGAGGTGGGAAACAGGAAAGGCGATGTGATGCTGAAATGGATGATAATGGAATGAGTGCAGAAAACAATGATGGAATCAGGGGAATAGTAAATGAAAGGGAGAAATCAATAGCAGAAATTATTGAATCCACATTTTGATGGAATGTTCAAATGGGCTAATTTCCAGGAACAAGCAATGTATGGCCCCAGAACAGAGGAAGTGTATGTTTTTTTTCTTCTTTCCACATGAAATACAGTAATTGCCTGAAATACCATTATAGCAGGCAGTAAACCTGTTAATAGAAATTCCGATTGATAACATTTTATTGGATTTACAGGTTAAGTGAGTGTTTGTACCCGTGGTTTTGCTGCCAGCGAGATTTTCACTACCGCTACCTCCCCCTGCGTGTGCATGTAACGATAACGTTTTAGTTTAGAGATACAGCGCTGAAAGAGACCCTTCGGCCCACCAAGTCCGCACCGACCAGCGATCCCCGCACACAAACACTATCCTACACCCACACTCGGGACAATTATACAATTTTCACCAAAGCCGATTAGCCTACAAACCTGTACGTGTTTGGAGCGTGGGAGGAAACCAGAGCGCCCGGAGAAAACCCACGCAGGTCACGGGGAGAACGTGCAAACTCTGTACAGACAGCACCCGTAGTCAGGATGGAACCCGGGTCTCTGGCGCTGTGAGGCAGCAACTCTACCGCTACGCTACCGTGCTGCAGATAAAAGAAAGGCGATCGCTTCGCCCAACACCTCCGCTCAGTTCGCACTAACCAACCTGATCTCCCGGTGGCTCAGCACCTCAACTCCCCCTCCCATTCCGAATCCGACCTTTCTGTGCTGGGCCTCCTCCATGGCCAGAGTGTGTCCCACCGCAAATTGGAGGAGCAGCACCTCGTATTTTGCTTGGGTAGTTTACACCCCAGCAGTATGAACATTGACTTCTCCAATTTCAGGTAGTCCTTGCTTTCTCCCTCCTTCCCCTCCCCTTCCCAGCTCTCCCACAGCCCACTGTCTCCGCCTCTTCCTTTCTATCCCCCTCCCCAGACATCAGTCTGAAGAAGGGTCTCGACCCGAAACGTCGCCTATTCCTTCTCTCCATAGATGCTGCCTCACCCGCTGAGTTTCTCCAGCATTTCTTTCAACCTAAGAAAATGGATGATCAAGTAAAAACCCCAAAACTGAAGAGGCTTCTCCTTTATTTTCACCACTGCCGCTTTTTTAAAATTAAATGGCCCATTCTATACGGGCAGCTATAGCTCCTTCAGCCAAATAACACTAGGCACAGAGTGAAAAATGGACTTGCGCCTTCAAGTTACAAGACAGTGAATGTGATTTAAAAAAAAAAAATCCTTTTAATCCATCATTAAATCACATGTAGCACTGTTTTCACATGCGGTATTAAGTGCCTGCAACTTGCTGTCTTATAATTGACTTTCACCTTAAAGATTCGAGTGAAACGGAAGAGGTTTAATGAGTTTTCTTGATTCCTGCTGGGGGATGTCTTTTGACTCGGTGAGAATTAATGCACCACGCAAGCAGTGGCTTTCTTTTATTTGCTGTCTCGGGGGTTGAAGGTAAAAGGTAGGTGCGTTTTTGCAAGTTTAAGAAGGAACTGCAGATGCTGGAAAAATCGAAGGTAGGCAAAAATGCTGGAGAAACTCAGCGGGTGAGGCAGCATCTAAGGATCGAAGGAATACGTGACGTTTCGGGTCGAGACCCCTCTTCAGACTGATGTGGAGATGGGGGACGGGCGGGAACCCGAACCCGCCCCTCCATCACCTCCACATCAGTCTGAAGAAGGGTCTCGACGTCAGTCTGAAGAGTGGTCTCCACGTGAAAGGTCGCCTATTCCTTCGCTCCATAGATGCTGCCTCACCCGCTGAGTTTCTCCAGCATTTTTAAAGTGCTCTTCTTGATCACAAGGGCTTCCTGACTGTGTTGTAGCTGAGGCAGCGCAGCGGTAGAGTTGCTGCCTCACGGCGCCAGTGACCCGGGTTCGATCCTGACCTTGGGTGCTGTCTGCGCGGTGTTTGCATGCTTTGTTTTTGTTTCATTCTGTTTGGAGAAACAGCGTGAAAACCGCGATCTCAGTGCACACTAGCGCTATCCTACACACACGCTAGGGACGATTTACAATTTTTACCGACGTCAGTTAACCTACAAACCATGCACGCCTGTGGAGTGTGGGAGGAAGCTGGAACACCCGTATAAAACCCACGTTAGCTATGCCTGTTCTCCAGAGACGCTGCCTGACCTGCTAACTTACTCCAGCACTATGTGTCTATTTTTGTAAGTGGGCTTGTGGGGGAGCTGGGAAGGGGAGGGGAAGGAGGGAGAAAGCAGGGACTACCTGAAATTGGAGAGGCCAATGTTCATACCGCTGGGGTGTAAACTACCCAAGCAAAAAATATCAAGTCAAGTCACTTTTATTTCTATAGCACATTTAAAAAACAACTCTCGTTGGCCAAAGTGCTTTACATTGGTGGAGGTAGTAACGTTATACAACAGTGGTTCATAGATTAAGTACATACATAAATACATACATATAGCCCTCCCTCACAGGACGTCAAGAAAGGCTTGAGAGTAAAGATGAGTTTTTAGTCTCGACTTAAAGGAGTCGATGGAGGGGGCAGTTCTGATGGGAAGAGGGATGCTGTTCCACAGTCTAGGAGCTGCAACCGCAAAGGTGCGGTCGCCCCCTGAGCTTATGTCTAGATGTTCAGTAACCCCAAGTCAGCCAATCTGAGGGACCTGGAGGTGGTGTGGTGGGTAAGCAGACTTTTGATGTAGGTGGGGGCAAAACATAAAGAAGGATCTTGAAATTTATTCGGGACTGCGCAGGGAAATATGAGGTGCTGCTCTACCAATTTGCGGTGGGACTCACTCTGGAGTCAATTAATGACTCCCCGCTATAAAGGAGGACAATTGAGATGGGAGTGGGGAGGAAGGGTGATGCTGAGGAGAAGTGAGGAGAGAAACCAAGGCAGTGGACGGGTCCGTAGAAAAAGAGATCTCCACAGAGTCACAATGATTGATGGTCCCCAGGTGCAACTGGTTAGCAGAAGAAGGGGGATTTCTGCTCCATGAGTTTGCACTTCTCTGCATCATCAATTGAACAACGTTCATTTAATAAACTTTAGTAGCCTGACAGCTGTTATGGATGGAGTGAGCAGTTGCACAAAGCGATAGCCGGGACTAACTCGTGTGGATTTGTGGCTTTATTGATTTCTCACTTCTTAAAATAAAGTGTGAATGTAAATTGGATGCAGTGTGCCAGAGAGGCTGAGAGCTTCATGAATCTTGAATTATCTGTTAAAAACTTGACTTACCGAAAGCCAACGGTTTCATTCCACAGCGTGGAAAATAAGTCTCCATCGGTGTGAGGCCTCGCTCTTCCCGAAGCAGAGGTTTGTCACGGAATTAGTCTGGTAAACAGAAATGTATGGCAATGTCGTGGAGATAACTGGAGAAGCCGCTGAAACATCCGCTAACACACAAAGGTTGTCTTGCGTTCGGCGCAGTGTTCAGGGCGGCACGGTGGCACAACGGTAGAGTCGCTGCCTCACAGCGCCAGAGACCAGGGTTCGATCCTGACTACGGGTGCTTATCCGCTCAGAGTTTGTGACTTCTCTCTGTGACCTGCGTGGGTTTTCTCCGGGTGCTCCGGTTTCCTCCCACACTCCAAAGATGTACAGGTTTGCAGGTTAATTGGCTCTGATATAATTATAAATCCTAGTGTGTGTGGGATAGCGTCAGTGCGCGGGGACCGCTGGTCCGAGCGGACTCGAATGAATGAATAAGTTTATTGGCCAAGTATTCACATACAAGGAATTTGCCTTGGTGCTCCGCCCGCAAGTGACAACATGACATACAGTGACTGTTAGCAATGACACATAAACCATTAAACGTTAATAATAAAACATTATCTGTGGGCCTGTTTCCGTGCTGTATCCCTTAATTAAGCTAATCTAAAAATGGTTCAAGATGGAAAGAGCTCTCCGTTGACAGTGGAGTTTTCTGACCTGCGTGTTCTGTGCATGAGGCATTCAATGCGACATTGAAATATATAAGATAAGATTGTTAAGGGCTTGGACACACTAGAGGCAGGAAACATGTTCCCAATGTTGGGGGAGTCCAGAACCAGGGGCCACAGTTTAAGAATAAGGAGTAAGCCATTTAGAACAGAGATGAGGAAACACTTTTTCTCGCAGAGAGTTGTGAGTCTGTGGAATTCTCTGCCTCAGAGGGCGGTGGAGGCAGGTTCTGTGGATACTTTCAAGTGAGAGCTAAATAGGGCTCTTTAAAATAACGGGGTCAGGGGATATGGTGAAAGGCAGGAACAGGGTACTGATTGGGGATGAACACATTGAATGGCGGTGCTGGCTCGAAGGGCCAAATGGCCTCCTCCTGCACCTATTGTCTATTGTCTATTGTCAAAGATGCTCCACCAATTACAAACCCTCATGTGTATTTGATAATCTACATTCATCTGGATGTCTCTGGAAGATGCACAGAATCCCTTCCCTCTTGCTACGCTGATGGATTCACCTCGCCGGACAGGTCCTCTGCTTTACTATCCCTTCTGCCTTCTGGGGGGTAGAGTGAAATTAGATGCTAAAAGGAGAAACTGAGTGAAAAATGTTTTTTTGTAATATGTATAAAATAAGTGAGTGTTCAGGGCAGGGGTGACATTTTCACAGAGTCCTTATCAAATAGATTTCATGCCTTCATCAGTCACAGCACATGGCTGCATTATTGAAGACCGGGGTTTCTTTATGGCAGAGAGCAAATGAAGGCATGGTGAGTGTTGCAGGCACCACTGCACTCCTGCTGCAGCCACTGGTTTCGACAAACACGGTGGCGCAGCGGTAGAGTTGCTGCCTCACAGCGCCGGAGACCCGGGTTCGATCCTGACTGCCGGTGCTGCCTGTGCGGAGTTTAGAAACATAGAAACTAGAAACATAGAAACATAGAATTAGGTGCAGGAGTAGGCCATTCAGCCTTCGAGCCTGCACCGCCATTCAATATGATCATGGCTGATCATTCCAACTCAGTATCCCGTACCTGCCTTCTCTCCATACCCTCTGATCCCCTTAGCCACAAGGGCCACATCCAACTCACTCTTAAATATAGCCAATGAACTGGCCTCAACTACCCTCTGTGGCAGAGAGTTCCAGAGACTCACCACTCTCTGTGTGAAGAAAGTCTTTCTCATCTCGGTCTTAAAGGATTTCCCCTTATCCTTAAGCTGTGACCCCTTGTCTGGACTTCCCCAACATCGGGAACAATCTTCCTGCATCTAGCCTGTCCAACCCCTTAAGAATTTTGTAAGTTTCTATAAGATCCCCTCTTAATCTCCTAAATTCCAGAGAGTATAAAACCGAGTCTATCCAGTCTTTCTTCATAAGACAGTCCTGACATCCCAGGAATCAGTCTGGTGAACCTTCTCTGCACTCCCTCTATGGCAATAATGTCCTTCCTCAGATTTGGAGACCAAAACTGCACGCAATACTCCAGGTGTGGTCTCACCAAGACCCTGTACAACTGAAGTAGAACCTCCCTGCTCCGGTACTCAAATCCTTTTGCTATGAAAGCCAACATACCATTCGCTTTTTTCACTGCCTGCTGCACCTGCATGCCTACTTTCAATGACTGGTGTACCATGACACCCAGGTCTCGCTGCATCTCCCCTTTTCCTAATCGGCCACCATTTAAATAATAGTCCTGCTTTCCTGTTTTTTGCCACCAAAGTGGATAACCTCACATTTATCCACATACTGCATCTGCCAAACATTTGCCCACTCACCCAGCCTATGTCCTCACAGCGAACACTGCCCCCCAGCCATCCGCAAACTTGAGATATTGCCTTCAATTCCCTCATCCAGATCATTAATATATATTGTAAATAGCTGGGGTCCCAGCACTGAGCCTGCGGTACCCCACTAGTGCCTGCCATTTGTGAAAAGACCCGTTTACTCCTACTCTTTGCTTCCTGTTTGCCAGCCAGTTCTCTATCCACATCAATACTGAACCCCTAATACAGTTTGACGCGTGCGTTTTCTCCGGCACCTCCGGCTTCCCTCACAGGACGTTCTACTAAAGACTACAGGTGTGTAGATGCGCAGAAGGGTCTCGACCCGAGACGTCGCCTATTCCTTCGCTCCATAGATGCTGCCTCACCCGCTGAGTTTCTCCAGCACTTTTGTCAACCTTCGATTTTTTCCAGCCTCTGCAGTTCCTTCTTAAACAGGCGTGTAGGTTAATTGGCTTCGGTAAAATTGTGAATGGTCCCCTTTAGTGTGTGTGGGATAGTGTATGGGATGATCGCTAGCCTGCGCCTCCATCTTCCATTCCAACCCCACTTCCAGACACTCCGGTTCAGACCTGCCCCGGAGCACAGGCGCCGACAGTCGATCCACCACTTTTCTCAGAATCAGACTTTTTAGTTTAGAGATGCAGCTCACCGAGTCCACGCCGGCCAGCGATCACCCCTGCGCACTAGTTCTCTCCTACACACTAGGGGCAATTTACAGAAGCCAATTGGCCCACGAACCCGCACCTCACTGGAATGTGGGTGGAAACCGGCGCACCCTGAGAAAACCCACAAGGTCCACAGGGAGAAGGTGCAAACTCTACACACTGAGTGCCCGCAGTCAGGGTCAAATCTGGGTCTCTGGCGCTGTAAGGCAACACCGTTCCGCCACGCAGCAGCGCTCGTGGATTAAACGTTGTACTGTTTAACCTTAGTCTGTACACTGTGGATGGCTTGTCTGTAAACGTAGTCATTTCTTTAATGGATAGCACGCAACCAATGCATTTCACTGTGGCTTGGTGCACATGACAATACCTTCTGAACCTTCTGAATTTTGCAGTCGGCAGGGCAGTACTCTGCATATCGCCAACTTGGGCAATTTTACATTTACCAAGCCAATTAACCCACAAACCTGTGCGTCTTTGTAGTGCGGGAGGAAACCGAAGATCTCGGAGAAAACCCACGCAGGTCACGGGGAGAACGTGCAAACTCCGTACAGACAGCACCCGTAGTCGGGATCGAACCCGGGTCTCTGGCGCTGCATTCGCTGTAAGGCAGCAACTCTCCCGCTGCGCCACCGTGACCGCCCCTAAACTAAACTAAACTAAACTAAAATGTTCAAACGTTGTAAACAACTGGGATTCTGCATGGAGACACAAGGAGCTGCAGATGTGATGTGTTGGAAAGAACTGCAGGTTGACACAAAATGCTGGAGTAACTCGGCGGGACAGGCAGCTTCTATGGAGAGAAGGAATGGGCGACGTTTCGGGTCGAGACCCTTCTTCACGCTGGTGTCAGGGGAGGGGGCGGGACAAAGATAGAATGTAGTCGGAGACAGTAAGACTGGTGGGAGAACTGGGAAGGGGGATGGAGAGAGAGGGAAAACAAGGGCTAGCTGAAGTTAGAGAAGTCAATGTTCATACCGCTGGGGTGCAAACTACCCAGGCGAAAAATGAGGTGCTTGTTCCTCCATTTGTGCAGGGCCTCACTCTGACCATGGAGGAGGCCCAGGACAGAAAAGTCGGATTGGGAATGGGAGGGGGAGTTGAAGTGCTGAGCCACCGGGAGATCAGGTAGGTTAAGGCGGACTGAGCGGAGGTGTTCAGCGAAAGGATTACCGAGCCTGCGCTTGGTCTCGCCGATGTACAGGAGTCCACACCTGGAGCAGCGGATACAGTAGATGAGGTTGGAGGAGGTGCAGATGCTGGGTTTAAACCAAAGATGGACACAAAATGCTGGTGTAACTCAGCAGGACAGGCAGCGGGGTACTGATTGTGGATGATCAGCCATGATGGTATTGAATGACGGTGCTGGCTCGAAGGGCCGAATGGCCTACTCCTGCACCTATTTTCTATGTTTCTACACAGTTTCTCTAATGTGAAAGACCTGGTTAAAGAGACAACAACCAGGTCCTCGTGACATTTGCAAGTACAGATTTTCAATTCCCCGTGGTTGATTAGTGGCGACCAAAGATTTCATGGCTTGTGGAATGCCGTGCTCTGGCATGGCCACTGCATAAAGGGCCTGTCCCACTGTACGGGCTAATTCAAGAGTTCTCGTAGGTGCTCGGGGCTCTCGTGGACATTTTTCAACACGTTGAAACTTCACGAGTCTTCACGAGCTTACCGCGTTTCCCGAGCACCTGCCGTTAGCGTTACGAGCCGCTAAGAGACGTCCCCGAGCTCCGACGTACCCGCTACGTACATTCTACGTGCTTACCACGAGTTTGATTTTTTTTAAACTTGGGAGAGCTCTTGAATGAACTCGTACAGTGGGACAGGCCCTATACTCTTCTGACCATGGCGAGTGGAAAGTGAAATTACATTATGTAAATTTATGGTCTTAATAACTTTTAACGAGCCACTTAACCTTTGTTAATGAGCGTGGCTTACAGCATGGTGATTGGGAGAGTGCGGAACGCAAGGTTTCTGGGATGGTGCTATATTTCACGGGGAGAGATTGCCAAGCAATTTCCAAAAGGAAGGTGTTTTTCAGTTCACTTAATAGCCATTAAAGCGTTGGACGTGATGGACAATGGTGTGACCTTGAAAGGCAAGAAACTCCGAGCATGGGCTTGATGCAAAGCTTAATGCTTTGTTTCCGTCTGGAGGGAAGAGAATATCATCAGATTAGTTTATTGTCATGAGTACCGACCAAGGTCCAGCGAAAAGCTTTTGTTGCGAGCTATCCGGTTAGCCCGCCGCGCTTGGTCGTGACACGTGACAATAAACGAATCTGTTCATATTCTCTTGGGTGGAATATTCCAGGGGCGGAAATCCTGGGGGGGGAGGAGGAGAGGGGAAAACGAGGGGACCAGTCACCTCCCCATGTTTTCAGAGGTGGGGGACAATCCACCCCATGTTTTGTGACTTGGGCACTACAGGTCGCCTGCCCCAGGACAGGCTGTAGAGCCCAGGTCGGCTCCCCTGCCCTGGGGCTGACTGTAGCTCGAAAAAACTACAGTAATTGAAAAAAAAACGCCTGCGGGCCGGATAATTTCGGGTCAGGGGGCGGACCCAGCCCGCGGGCCGGAGGTTGCTGTTGTGTATTTGGGTGCTTGGAACAGACTTCCAATAACACTCGGACACGGGAGTACACTAACAAGCTTCTTTATTCCAGGAAGCCACCTTGAGTCTCCCCTGAGCGTGCGTCCCCTCGCATAAGACCTCATATATGCTAATAATATCACATACCTAACACTCCTCCTCCTTCTGCAGTTGTACAGGGCCCTAGTGAGACCACACCTGGAGTATTGCGTGCAGTTTTGGTCCCCTAATTTGAGCAAGGACATTCTTGCTATTGAGGGAGTGCAGCGTAGGTTTACCAGGTTAATTCCCGGGATGGGCTTGTACACACTGGAGTTTAGAAGGATGAGAGGGGATCTCATTGAAACATATAAGATTGTTAAGGGCTTGGACACACTAGAGGCAGGAAACATGTTCCCGATGTTGGGGGAGTCCAGAACTAGGTGGCCACAGTTTAAGAATAAGGAGTAAGCCATTTAGAATGGAGACGAGGAAACAATTTTTCTCACAGAGAGTGGTGAGTCTGTGGAATTCTCTGCCTCGGAGGGCGGTGGAGGCCGGTTCTCTCGATACTTTCAAAAGAGAGCTTGATAGGGCTCTTAAAAATAGTGGAGTCAGGGGATATGGGGAGAAGGCAAGAACGGGGTACTGATTGGGGATGATCAGCCATGATCACATTGAATGGCGGTGCTGGCTTGAAGGGCTAAATGGCCTCCTCCTGCACCTATTGTCTATAACTTGGAGGCAGGTAACACCATTTATATTACATAGACCGCAGTTGCCAAACCCTGTCCTAGATGTCAGGCCTCATCGTGTGTTCCCCCCCCCCCCCCCCCATGTTTTAAAAGCGATTTCTGCCCATTCAGGCGACCTGCTGCGACCATGACGGGTGCCGGCAGACGCCGAAAAAAGTCGCGTAAGTGGGACAGGCTCTTTACGCACGTTATCTAATCGTGTTCATAGGTTATTGGAGCAGAATTAGGCCATTCGGCCCATCAAGCATGTAGATAGGGTGGTAAAGAAAGCCTTTGGTGTGCTGGCCTTTATAAATCAGAGCATTGAATATAGGAGTAGGGAAGTAATGTTAAAATTGTACAAGGTATTGGTAAGACCAATTCTGGAGTATGGTGTACAATTTTGGTCGCCTAGTTATAGGAAGGATGTCAACAAAATAGAGAGAATACAGAGGAGATTTACTAGAATGTTGCCAGGGTTCCAGCAACTATGTTATAGAGAAAGGTTGAACAAGTTAGGTCTTTATTCTTTGGAGCGCAGAAGGTTTAAGGGAGGACTTGATTGAGGTCTTTAAAATGATGAAAGGGATAGACAGAGTTGACGTGGATACTTTTTCCCATTGAGGGTAGGGAAGATTCAAACAAGAGGGCATGACATGAGAATTAAGGGACAGAGGTTTCGGGGTAACGTGAGGGGGGACTTCTTTACTCAGAGGGTGGTGGCTGTGTGGAATGAGCTTCCAGCAGAAGTGGTGGAGGCAGGATCGTTTTTAACATTTAAGAGTAAAGTGGATAGGTATATGGACGTGAAGGGAATGGAGGGGTATGGTCTGAGTGCAGGTAGATGGGACTAGGGGAAAACAAATGGTCGGCACGGACTGGAAGGGCCGAGAGGGCCTGTTTCCGTGCTGTAATTGTTATATGGTTATATGGTTATAAGTCTACTCTGCCCATCAAGTCTACTCTGACTTTGAATCATGCCAGATAGATCTGACTCTACCGCTGTGCTCCGTGTCGCCCTGATTTCAGTCACCTCTCTGAGATCACCCCTCATCCTCCCGCACTCCCAAGGAATAAAGTCCTCGACGGCCCAACCTCTCCTTATAGCTCAGGCCCTCAAGTCCTGGCAACATCCTCGTAGGTTTTCTCTGCCACCATTTCCAGATTGACAACATCACGAGCCAACTAATTTCTAAATTAATTTTGGATCTGGATTGGGATTCAATTTAGAAATCTCACGCCGCAAAGTATTTTAAGCAGACAGACCCGAACCTATTACAAACACAGTTTAATTCTGTCGGGGTGAGTCAGGCTTAACTTTAGCGGGGATGAGCTTGCAGTTCATGTTAGTGTCTGAGACTGATATGCGGAGATGAATTTAGCATTGCTATAGGAATTTAGCAAATGCTGGAGAAACTCAGCGGGTGAGGCAGCATCTATGGATCGAAGGAGTCGGTAATGTTTCGGGTCGAGACCCTTCTTCACCGTTATGAAGGGTCTCAATCCAAAACGTCACCTATTGAGTGACCCGCTGAGTTTCTCCAGCATTTTTGTCTACCTTCGATTTTTCCAGCATCTGCAGTTCCTCTTTAGCATTGATACAGTAAATAAATAACCAGTTAAAGATTGTTTAAGAAGGAACTGCAGATGCTGGAAAAATCGAAGGTAGACAAAAATGCTGGGGAGAGTCAGCGGGTGAGGCAGCATCTATGGAGAGAAGGAATAGGTGACGTTTAGAGTCTGAAGAAGAGTCTGGACCCGAAACGTCACCTATTGCTACGCTCCGTAGATGTTGCCTCGCCCGCTGAGTTTCTCCAGCATTTTTGTCAACAAGTTAAAGATTCATCTTTCTGGTCAGCTTAAATTGTGTTGTTTTAGTTATCAGTCGTTTAAAAAATGAAGTGTCTTTATAAACTGACAAAGATGTTTTAGTTATCTCAACTTCCTCTGGGGGAACGAGGTGCCAAAGTGATCAATCTCTCACCGTTAACCATGCCCTGCATCCTGAGTAAAGTAACCCTGCCCATGAATCCCTGTGTCTGGACATCCTTGTTTTAAAGGAATCTTGTAGTCACATACTTTGCTGGAGTTTAGAAGGTGGGGGGAAGGGGGGGGGGGGGGGGGGGGAAGGGGGGAAGGGGGGAAGGGGGGAAGGGGGGAAGGAGGGAAGGGGGGACCTCATTGAAACTTACAGAATAATGAAAGGCACAGATAGAGTGGATGTGGAGAGGATGTTTCCACTGGTGGGAGAGTCTAGGACCAGAGGGCACAGCCTCAGAATTAAAGGGCGCTCTTTTAGAAAGGAGGTGAGGAGGAACTTCTTTAGTCAGAGGGTGGTGAATCTGTGGAACTCATTGCCACAGAGGGCGGTGGAGGCCAAGTCAGTGGATATGTTTAAGGGAGAAATAAACAAATTCTTGATTACAACGGGTGTCAAGGGTTATGGGGAGAAGGCAGGAGAATGGGATTAGGAGGCAGAGATCAGCCATGATTGAATGGCGGAGTAGACTCAATGGGCCGAATGGCCTAATTCTACTCCTATAGCTTGTGTGTAACTTGTGAATACTTAAACCTGCCTGAATCGGAGAGGCCTTGATAGGTTGGTTGATGTTTTGGGTTGGGATGTCGGTCTGAAGAAGGGTCTCGACCTGAAACGTCACCCATTCCTTCTCTGCAGAGATGCTGCCCGTCCCGCTGAGTTGCTCCAGCATTTTGTGTCCATCTTTGGCATAAACCAGCATCTGCAGATCCTTCCTACACGTGACTCTAAAACCCCCGTCCCACTTCGGTGATTGTTTAGGCGACTACAGGCGACTAGGCAGTCGCCACATGTTCGCGGGGTGACGCCTGTACGGTCGTGAGTCGTCTCCTCAAGTCGCCCAAAGAGTCGTAACGTTTTTCTGGTCGCCACTGGATTTGAAATGTTCAAAACCTTTCAGCGACTGTGGGCTTGACGTAGCTTGTCTTCACCAGACGTAGGTGCTGTCGCCGGCTGTCGCCAGGATGACGTAGGTTGTCGCCAAGTGCTGACTTCAGTGAATTCCATTGGCGACTACCTACGTCAACTGGCGACAGGTACCGGCGACTGAATTGTCTTCAGTTGTCGCTGACAGGGTCGTTGCTTGTCGTAGCTCGTCGCGGGTGGACGTAGGTTGACTTTGGTTGTCGTAGGAGTGGTCATAGGTGCTAAGGGTAGGTACTCGGGAAATCCGGTAAACTCGTGATCTTTTTTCATCCCAGCAAAAAACGTCCACAAGTAAAAAAATTGTTACTTTTTACTCGCACGAGCCACTACGAGACATCCACAAACTCCTACGGACCCACTACGGACATTCTCCGAGTTTGAATCAGGGGAAAACTTGGGATAACTCTTGAATTACCTCATATAGTGGGACAGGGGCTAAAAGCTTTTTGTTGCTTGGTAACACGTGACAACAGACTAAACTGAACGGATGCGGTTGTGCTTCCTACCTGCCAAGAGGTCCTCTCTCCTCCTCCCTCCCTGGTCCCCCGCACTTAACTCGAACTGGTCCGCATCTGTGTGTGGGAAGGAACTGCAGATGCTGGTTTACACCGAAGATAGACACAAAATGCTGGAGTAACTCAGCAAGTCGGGCAGCATGCCTGGAGGGAAGGAATGGGTGATGTTTCGGATCGTGTTTGAAGAATGTTCTCGACCCGAAACGTCACCCATTCCTTCTCTCCAGAGATACTGCCCGTCCCCCTGGTACTCTTATAGGCAATAGACAATAGGTGCAGGAGTAAGCCATTCGGACCTTTGAACCAGCACCGCCATTCAATGTGTTCATGGCTGATCATCCCCAATCAGCACCCCGTTCCTGCCTTCTCCCCATATCCCCTGACTCCGCTATCTTTAAGAGCCCTATCTAGCTCTCTCTTGGAAGTGTTCAGAGAACCGGCCTCCACCGCCCTTTGAGGCAGTGAATTTGACAGACTCTTCTACATTCTTCGGGAAGCATCTCTGGAGAGAAGGAATGGGTGACGTTTCGGGTCGAGACCCTTCTTCCGACTCGGAACCGTCACCCATTCCTTCTCTCCTGAGATGCTGCCTGGCCCGCTGAGTTACGCCAGCATTTTGTGACTCTTTTCAGTTTCAGCCAGCATCTACAGTTCCTTCCTACACCTTGACCTATAGGCCTGTAGGCTTTTGGAGAGTGGGTGGAAACCGGAGCGCCCGGAGAAAACCCACGCAGGTCACGGGGGGGAGGGTACAAACTCCGCACAGGAAGCACCTGTAGTCGGGATCGCAGCCGGGTCTCCGGTGCTGCACTGCAGTAACTCTCCAGCCGCCACACCCTAGTTTTTCAGAGTGGTCCATATTTTCTGGAATTCCCACAGTTTTAACAGGCCAATTTATCCCGTCCTTCTGTTGAAAAGCTGGCAAACACAGGCACCTAATCAAAAGAAGACCATTAGATCACTGGAGCGTGCATTTCACCCAGTTCTTCAGGGCAAACGTACTTTGTTTATCACCAGCACATTTAACACAAAACCTTGCCCGCACTGGATGCTTCTCAAAATTCC
>CM069148.1:4480715-4505715 GCA_035221665.1 Okamejei kenojei | reverse complement strand
CGCACTCAGCACTATGCTGGTGGTGGACTCGAGATGGAGAAGCTTTTGGAGTGCAGCTTTGTGCCTCACTTGTGCCCAAAGATCCTACAGCGAGCAAGATAGACCACTCGACGAAAAAGACCTAGTACGGTCATGGGCAGATTCATGGGTAATTTCCGGCCCCATTTCCATAACCGGCTTCCGTCTCCGCACCAAAGATCCCGTAGGATACTAAGTCGGAGATGGAAGCCGGTTACGGAAACATCCTTGTAAAAATAAAAGTTATTTGGTAAAAATCTTCTCCTCATTTTCAGAATTATAATTTATTAACACAAACTGTTCCCCCGCAATGTTGATTACACTGCGAGTCGGGTCGGGTCGGGTTACAGAAATGGATGAAAAAAAGGCCCACGTTTTGTTCTGTTGCGTACTACACGTCAGCCCACTGCATTTCGCAGGAGTGGTCTATCTTGCTTGCTATAGGATCTTTGCTTCTGCCCCAGTGAAGTGTGCGCGTTTGTGTCCTTGCAGATATCGACGAGTGCGCCACGGGCTTGCACAGTTGCTGGAATGACTCGGTGTGCGTTAATCTGGAGGGTGGATTTGACTGCCGGTGTCCCGTTGGGGAGCGCTGCCCGGGGGACTGTCCACAGGAGGAGGAGGAGGAGGAGGAATCCAAGCGCAACGGGCAGGTGTGGACCTTGGCCGGCGATCGATGCTCAGTCTGCTCCTGTCAGGTGAGTGCACGCACTGTTGCAGTGGGGGTGGGTGGGGGGTTGCCCCGTGGGGGGTCTCCACTGAGTCCAAAGAAGGGTCTCAACCCGAAACGTCACCCATTCCTTCTCCCCAGATGGCTTAGGTTTGCAAGCAAAGAAGTTCACTGTGCCCGTCACATGGAACAATAAAGTAATCCTCCGCTCAGTTCACAATAACCAACCTGATCTCCCAGTGGCTCAGCACTTCAACTCCCCCTCCCATTCCCGAATCCGACATTTCTGTCCTGGGCCTCCTCCATGGTCAGAGTGAGTCCCACGGCAATTTGGAGGAGTAGCACCTCATATTTTGCTTGGGTAGTTTACACCCCAGCGGTATGAACATTGACTTCTCCAATTTCAGGTAGTCCCTGCTTTCTCCCTCCATCCTCTCCCCTTCCCAGCTCTCCCACTGCCCACTGTCTCTGCCTCTTCCTTTCTTCTTCCCGCCCCCCCCCCACCCCCACATCAGTCTGAAGAAGGGTCTCGACCCGAAACGTCGCCCATTCCTTCTCTCCACAGATGCTGCCTGTCCCGCTGAGTTACTCATATCCGTTGAGATGAATTTTATCCTGACTTGCGCACGCACCAAAACCGAACTTCCATTTGCCACAAGTCAAAGCCTCAGAATTGATCAGCCATGATCACATTGAATGGCGGTGCTGGCTCGAAGGGCCGAATGGACTACTCCTGCACCTATTGTCTATTGTATATTGTCCAATTAGCGGATGGAGATGAGGAGGAATTTCTTCAGTCAGAGGGTGGTGAATCTGTGGGATTCATTGCCACAGAAGGCTGTGGAGGCCAAGTCAGTGGATATTTTTACAGCAGAGATAGACAGATTCTTGATTATGACGGAGAAGGCAGGAGAATGGGCTTAAGAGGAAGAGATAGATCTGGCACGATTGAATAGTGGAATCGACTTGATGGGCCAAATGGCCTAATTCTTCTCCTATCGCTTATGACCTTATGACCTCATAATCTGGTAATGGCTGTTGCTCAGTCATAAATTTATAAATGAGTGAGAGTGGGTGGTGAGCAGTAATGGTTCTGTGGGTTCATTGGCCCTCAGTATATTGCCCCCTAGTGAGCATGGAGTAAGTAAGTAAGTACATTTTATTTATATAGCACGTTTAACCAAAACTCGTGTTGAAACCAAAATGCTTTACATAAAATAAGTAATTAAGTTTCCATACATCCATAGAAAAATTAATAAAAAAGAAAATGACACAACACATTATAGAATTCAACATGAACGTCCCCCCACAACAGAATCAAAATTTGCCACTGTGGGGTAAGGCACCAGAAAGTTCAGTCCTCTCCCTCTGTGATCACCCGAGGTCGGGGCCTACTTGGAGCCTCCGGAGCAAGTCCGATTTTTTTTCAGGCCCTCTTGCCGGGAAGATGGAACTCCGGCGTCGGGTGAACACTCCTCAGCGGCTTGGAATGACTGGAGCGGCCGCTTCCTCCCCGTAGTCCTCAGGCCGCGCTGGTTGGAGCACAATGGGGGACCCGAAGTAGGGGGTGGGGGAGGGGAGGAAGTGAGAACAAAGGAGGAGCGGCGGGGGTACTTTGTAACTTTGTCTGTGCCCTTTATGTGACCACTATTGGCATACCTTGGGTGTGCAAGCAATGAATTCACTGTGACTTGTCATTTGACAATGAAGTGTCCCATTCCATACCTTCCATTCTTTGCACCTTTTCATCCCTCTCATTTCCCCCTCCCCCCCAACTCTCAGTCTGAAGAAGGGTATCTGAAGACCCGAGACGTCACCTTGTTCCTTTCCCCCACGAGGTGCTGCCTGACCCGCTGAGTTACTCCAGCTGTTTTGTGTCCGTCTTCTTTGATTGTCCCCTCTTTGTGTCCTCTCCCGCGCAGGACGGGAAGATCTTCTGCAGGAGGGCGGCGTGTGACTGCCGTGACCCAGACGTCGACCTCTTCTGCTGCTCGGAATGCGACAGCAGGGTGACCAGCCAGTGCCTGCATCAGAACGGACATCTTGTTTATCGCAATGGCGACATCTGGACCTACAGCTGCCAGCAATGCCGATGCCTGGTAAGTTGCCGAATTTTCCGGGAGAAATTCCAGAAGTTGATGAAGAAAAATGAAGCAGTTAATGGAACCTGTGATATTATATCCCAAAACATCACTCATTCCTTCCATTCCTTCTGTCCCGCTGAGTTACTCCAGCATTTTGTGTCTACCTGTTATATTTAGATTAGTTTAGTTCAGTCTGGAGATACGGCACAGAAACAGGCCCTTCGGCCCACTGGGTCCGCAACAACTACCGATCATCCCGCACACTTACACTATCCTACCCACACGAGGGACAAGTTACAATAATTACCAAAGCCAATTCCCAGGTAAATCCACGCAGGTCGTGGGGAGAACGTGCAAACTCCTTATAGACAGCACCCGTCGGACAAGCACCAGAAGGATGAGAGGGAGAACATAGAGGAACATATAACATTCTTAAGGGATTGGACAGGCTAGATGCAGGAAAAATGTTCCTGATGTTGGGGGAGCTCAGAACCAGGGGTCACAGTTTTAGAATAAGGGGTAGGCCATTGCAGACTGAGATGAGATAAAACTTTTTCACCCAGAGAGTTGTGAATCTGTGGAACTCTCTGCCACAGAAGGCAGTGGAGGCCAATTCACTGGATGTATTTAAGAGAGTAAAGCCCCTGTCCCACTTTCCCGAGTTACTCACAAATTCTCCCGAGTTTTCCCCTTGATTCAAACTCGGAGAGTCCGTAGATGTATCGTAGCGACTCGTAATGCCAGCCGTAGGTACTCGGGGCATCAGGTAAGTCGGGACGTTTTTTCAGCATGTTGAAAAATGTCCACGAGTAAAAAATATAGCCCCGAGTACCTACGAGTTTGAATTAAGGGGAAAACTCTGGAGAATTCGTGAGTAACTCGGGAAAGTGGGACAGGGGCTTTAGATTTAGCTCTTAGGACTACAGGCATCAAGGGATAGGGGGAGAAAGCAGGAACGGGGTACTGATTTAGGATATCAGCCATGATCATATTGAATGGTAGTGTTGGCTCGAAGGGCTGAATGGCCTACTCCTGCACCTATTGTCTATGGTTCTAGTCAGGATCGTACCCGGGGCTCTGTCCCTGTAACGCAGTAAGTAGCTCTACTGCTGCGCCGCCGTTAATTCTGCACGACTGTCCAAGACCTTACCAAGGATGCTGTTAAGGAGCTTTAGTGATCGCTGGAGTTCAGCCGCAGTCTGGTGATTATGAAAGGTCCAGGCAGCGAAAAAAAAAAGATCTACAGAATCGTGTTCTGGGGGTGGGGGGGTCAAATTAGTGCACACTTATCGATGAAGTGAAGGTAATTCTGTCGGCCACTTCAGGTCATGATCCAGACTCGTTCTGAGAAAGCTTTCCATATTTAATGTTCAATGATGCCTCAGCTTAACCAAACGTTTAATTGGACCCAGTTAAGATCTTCTCCCTGTGTGCGTAGGTCAGAGGAGTGGGCTGGCTCCCCTGCACCAAGTGATTCACCCCACAGCCTCTCCACCGCCAGCAGTGCGTGGGATGAGATTGTGATGGACTTCCGCTCAATTGCCCGGTGCTCCGTGAACAGTCAAGGAAGTCAAGAGTATCCATGCCACGCTGGAGAGAGCTAGAGCTCTCAGGGCTGACGGAATCAAGGGATACGGGGAGAAAGCAGGAACGGGGGTACTGATTGGGGATGGATCAGCCATCATCATATTGAATGGCGGTGCTGGCACGAAGGGCCGAATGGCCTACTCCTGCACCTATTTTCTATGTAGCTATAGAAACATAGAATCATAGAAAATAGGTGCAGGAGTAGGCCATTCGGCACTTCGAGCCTGCACCACCATTCAATATGATCATGGCTGACGATCCAACTCAGTATCCTGTACCTGCCTTCTCTCCATACCCCCTGATCCATTTAGCCACAAGGGCCACATCTAACTCCCTCTTAAATGTAGCCAATGAACTGGCCTCAACTACCTTCTGTGGCAGAGAATTCCACAGACTCACCACTCTCTGTGTGAAAAATGTTTTCCTCATCTCGGTCCAAAAGGAATTCCCCCTTATCCTTAGACTGTGACCCCTTGTTCTGGAGTTCCCCAACATCGGGAACAATCTTCCTGCATCTATCCTATCCAACCCCTTAAGAATTTTGTAAGTTTCTATAAGATCCCCCCTCAGTCTTCTAAATTCTAGCGAGTACAAGCCGAGTCTATCCAGTCTTTCCTCATATGGAAGTCCTGACATCCCAGGGAATCAGTCTGGTGAACCTTCTCTGTACTCCCTCTATGGCAAGAATGTCTTTCCTCAGATTTGGAGACCAGAACTGTACGCAATACTCCAGGTGTGGTCTCACCAAAACCCTGTACAACTGCAGTAGAACCTCCCTGCTCCTATACTCAAATCCTTTCGCTATGAATGCTAACATACCATTTGCTTTCGTCACTGCCTGCTGCACCTGCATGCCTACTTTCAATGACTGGTGTACCATGACTCCCAGGTCTCGTTGCATCTCCCCTTTTCCTAATTTGCCGCCATTCAGATAATAGTCTACCCTCCTGTTTTTGCCGCCAAAGTGGATAACCTCACATTTATCCACATTATACTGCATCTGCCATGCATTTGCCCACTCACCCAGCCTATCCAAGTCACCTTGCAGCCTCCTAGCATCCTCCTCACACCTAACACTACCCCCCAGCTTAGTGTCATCCGCAAACTTGGAGATGTTGCATTCAATTCCCTCTATGTATCTATGTCGCAGGAGTAGGCCATTCAGCCCTTCGAGCCAACACTGCCATTCAAAAAGAAAAAGTGTTTCCTCATCTCCGTTCTAAATGGCCTACCCCTTATTCTTAAACTGTGGCCCCTGGTTCTAGACTCCCCCAACATCGGGAACATGTTTCCTGAATCTAGCCTGTCCAAACCCTTGACAATCTTATATGCTTCAATAAGATATCCTCTCATCCTTCTAAATTCCACAGTATACAAGCCCAGCCGCTCCATTCTATCAACATATGACAGTCATCCCGGGAATTAATCTGGTGAACCTACGCTGCACTCCCTCAAAAGCAAGAATGTCCTTCCTCAAATTGGGAGACTAAAACTGCACACAATACTCCAGGTGTGGTCTCACTAGGGCCCTGTACAACTGCAGAAGGACCTCTTTGCTCCTATACTCAACTCCTCCTGTTATGAAGGCCAACATGCTATCTGCTTTCTTCACTGCCTGCTGTACCTGCGTGCTTACTTTCAGTGACTGATGAACAAGGATACCCGGATCCCGTTGTACTTCCCCTTTTCCCAACTTGACGTCATTCATGTCAACTACCTTCTGCCACAGAAGGTAGTTGAGGCCAGTTCATTGGCTATATTTAAGAGGGAATTAGATGTGGCCCTTGTGGCTAAAGGGATCAGGGGATATGGAGAGAAGGCAGGTACAGGATACTGAGTTGGATGATCAGCCATGATCATATTGAATGGCGGTGCAGGCTCGAAGGGTCGAATAGCCTACTCCTGCACCTATTTTCTATGATTCTATGATTCTATGTAATAATCTGCTTTCCTGTTTTTGCCACCAAAGTGAATAACCTCACATTTATCCACATTAAACTGCATCTGCCATGCATCTGCCCACTCACCCAACCTGTCCAAGATCATCTCTCTAAATTTCTCCCCATCTCCTTCCTAAATGGGATTTAACCTCCTTGTCATACAGCGCGGCAACAGGCCCTTCAGCCTGACTCATCCATGCCGACCAGGGTGTCCTAGCTAAGATAGTCCCATTTGCCCACTTTTGGCCCATTTCCCTCTGAACCTTTCCTATCCACTTACTTGTCCAGGCGTCTTTTAATTGCTGTCATAAATTCACAAGTGGTAGGAGGAGAATTAGGCCATTCGGCCCATCAAGTCACGGTAGGTCTATCTCTCTGTCCTAACCCCATTCTCCTGCCTTCTCCGCATATCCCCTGACTCCCGTACTAATCATAGCATTGTCATAGTAAATGGGAACTGCCTCAACTACCTCCTCTGGCAGCTCTTCCCATTTACCCACCAGCCTCTGAATGAAACAGTCTCCCGTTAAATCCTCGCACCACTTGGCCGTCATTTACGCGACAGGCCGGTAGTGACTGACGCGTGACGGTCACGCGCATCATCATGCGCCTGCGCAGCCGCCTGGAGCGCGTGACGTCATTTGAAGATAGACACAAAATGCAGGAGTAACTCAGCGGGACCGGCAGCACCTCTGGAGAGAAGGAATGGGCGATTCAGACTGAAGAAGTCTCGATCCGAAAAGTCATTTGTTGCTTCTCTCCAGAGATGCTCCAGTCCCGCTGAGTAACTCCAGCATTTTGTGTCTATCTCCAATCGTCTTGGCCCCTCTCTGTGAGTCGGAGTGGTGGCGGAACCGGATCCGCAACGGCCGTGAGCCCCAGGCCGAGCTCGGTGACCGTTTGCCCGCTTCTGCTGCTGTTGGAGGTGAGACGTTGTGTCGCGCCAGGGTCTTGGGCCTGTCCCACTTTGGCCGTCAGTTACGCGACAGGCCATTGGCGCGCGAAGGTTTCGTGCAGGACAAAGTCCACACTCCTCCACGCCACGTCCCCGCGCTACCCACACGCTAGCTGACGCGTAAATGGCGCGCGAATGACGGCCAAGTGGGACAGGCCCTTAAGCCTCTGTCTTCCGCTTCTTGCCCTGAGTAAAAGGCTCATCCACTCTCTCGACCCCAACGCCTACAGCGTTCTTGCTTCTGTTTACGTTGCCCCCTCAGACCAATAACAATAAAACCTCCCATGGAAACACGTTGATGGAGATTTTTATCCAGATTCGTGTTGCTGGGAAACAAATTAACGCGTTTTTTTTTAACAATTCACGCATGCAACAGTAAGGAAGCAAATTAACTGTAAATCCTTTGTACACAGCAACTTCCATCTGTTTGTAGATTAACTTTGATCAATGTCAATATTCACCCACTGAGTGTTCAAATCCTTTGATCCATGCTAATCATCAATGTTGGCATAATTTTAACGTCATCCCCTAACCCAGGACGTGTAACCCTGCCCGATCTCCCGGTTCCTAAATACTTAGAATATATATAAGCAAATAAGAATTTAAAAACTGGAGCATTTCTGGTACAACTGAAAGAGAAATTAAGTCATTAACTGGCGCGATCTAATATGGAAATGGGCATTTTTTGTGATCTAGAGGGAAATCATTCTTTGAAATAATCCAGGTGAACAAGTTGGTGGAATTACCTGTCTCTCCTGGACCTACCTGATCTCCCGGTTGCCAAACACTTTAACTCCCCCCCCCTCCTGCACTGTCCCAACACAAATCGGAAGAACAGAGCCTCATTTTACGCTTGGGCAGCAGTATCAATATCGACTTCTCTAACTTCAAGTAGCCCTTGCTATCTCTCTCTCGCCATCCCCTCCCCTTCCCAGTTCTCCCACCAGAGCAGAGACGAGGAAACACTTTTTCTCACAGAGAGTTGTGAGTCTGTGGAATTCTCTGCCTCAGAGGTCAGTGGAGGCCGGTTCTCTGGAAACTTTCAAGAGAGAGCTAGATAGGGCTCTTGAAGATAGCGGAGTCAGGGGATATGGGGAGAAGGCTGGAACGGGGTACTGATTGGGGATGATCAGCCATGATCACATTGAATGGATACAGTGCTGGCTTGAAGGGCTGAATGGCCTATTCCTGCACCTATTGTCTATTGTCTATCTAAATGTCCTTTGAACTGTAATCAGCATGGTTTTCAGGAACAAGATGATTTATTTTCTCTACTTTTTAGTTTCGTTTAGTTTGGAGATACAGCGCGGAAACAGGCCCTTTTTGCCCACCGGGTCCGCGCCGACCAGCGATCCCCGCACACTAACACTATCCTACGCCCACTAGGGACAATTTTTACATTTACACCAAGCCATTTAACCTACAAACCCGTACGTCATTGGAGCGTGGGAGGAAACCGAAGATCTCGGAGAAAACCCACGCAGGTCACGGGGAGAACGTACAAACTCCGTACAGACAGCACCTGTAGTCGGGATCGAACCCGGGTCTCAGGGGCTGCACTCGGTGTAAGGCAGCAACTCCATCGCTGCGCCACCGTGCCGCCTGTCCATGTACCATGTACCTGTCTGGCTGTTTCTTAAACTTTGGGATAGTCCCGGCCTCGACGACCTGCTCTGGCAGCTCGGTCCATAACTTCCTCCGCGGTCAGTTTGTGAGTTGCCGATCTCCTGACTGTGTACCACTTTGTGTTTCTGCAGCAGGGGGAGGTGGACTGCTGGCCTGTGAGCTGCCCGGCCCTGCGCTGCGAGTACACCACCATGGCGGACGGGGAGTGCTGCCCGCGCTGCGTGAGCGACCCGTGCCTGGCGGACAACGCGGTCTACGACATCCGGCAGACGTGTACGGACAACCACGGCATATCACGGCTAGGCGGCTCGATGTGGACCTCGGCCGGCTCCCCCTGCACAACCTGCACGTGCAAGGTACGCGCGGACGGCACCAACGTTTACCGTTACACGGGCTGCACGGTTCACCGCCCACCGAATCCACGTCGTCCACCAATCACCCGTTCAAAGTTCTGAAGAAGGGTATCGGCCCGAAACGTTGCCTATTTCCTTCGCTTCATAGATGCTGCCTCACCCGCTGAGTTTCTCCAGCACTTTTGTCTACCTTCGATTTTCCAGCATCTGCAGTTCCTTCTTAAACACACTAGTTCTATGTTGTCCCACTTTCTCATCCACTCCCTGCACACAAGGGACAGTTTAGCTTTGTTCCGTTTAGATCATAAGATCGTAGTTCAGTTTAATTCAGTCCATAATGGGAGGAAATCGAAGATCTCTTGAGAAAAACCCACGCAGGTCACGGGGAGAATGTACAAACCCCGTGCAGGCAGCACCCGTAGTCGGGATCGAACCCGGGTCTCAGGGGCTGTGAGCACCGTAAGCAGCAGCTCCACCAACAGCACCCGTAGTCGGGATCGAACCCGGGTCTCCGGCAACTGCCGGCGAGCCGCCCCATTCAGAACTTGGACTCACCCCAGCAGACTACCCAGGGTCCGTGACTGACTGAGCTTTGAACGATCATCTCCTGTTTGGCTCCCACTGTGTATGTCAGGAGATCTTAAAGGCTGGCTTAAAGATAACATAGTCAGGGGATATGGGGAGAAATCAGGAACGGGGTACTGATTGGGGTTGATTAGTCATGATCACAGTGAATGGTGGTGCTGGCTCGAAGGGCCAAATGGCCTACTCCTGCACCTATTGTCTATTGTCTGTTGTCTATCATTCAATCCCAGCGCTCTCTCTACTGTTTTGACACCAGCAGACCTTTTAATGAGCGTGATGCCTGCTGGATGCGGCCAGCGATTTCTGTGACGCTGGAACATTCACGTTCATCGTCGTTAGTCCAATATGAGGCCACGCACAGGGCGCCAGGATGTGCCATTTATTCTAAACCTCTCGTTTGTACCCTTGAATAAATCAGCGCTTTCCCTCCAACTGCCTGGCACGAAGGTGTCAGATTTGCAATTAAATTGCCGATAATGTTTGGTTTGGTGAACATCAAGGCACAGATTGTCAGCACTTTAGAAAAGAGAAAACTGCTCCCATTTCAGCCACTTAGTGTCAGGCTCTGTGTCTTTGCTCATTTACACTGCAGGATCATCAAGGAGTTAATGCATTCAATTTTTTTGTGCCTTTGTAACTTAAAAGCACTGAGGCTTTTAACCCTGGTGAATCATTCCGCTTCTGGCCATTATATCACAGTCTCTTTGCTACTTGCTGGGCATAGCTATTCAGTAAAATATCAGGGGGTACATGAGGAGGGGGGGGGGGGGTTGCTTTAGGAACTGGCCGGATAATGAAAGGCCCAGAGAGAGTTGGTGTGGGAAGGGCATTTGCAATAATGGGAGAGTCTAAAACCAGAGGGCACAGCATCGGAATAAGAGGACGTACCTTTAGAATGGAGGTGGGGAGAAACTTAAGACCAACAGTAGGGGATGGGAGGGGAGGGGAGGGGGGGGGGGAGGTTAGGAGCTGGAGGTCAGTAAAGGCCGGGACTCTGGGGGTGGCATGGTGGCGCAGCGGTAGGGTTGCTGCCTCACAGCGCCAGAGACCCTTGTTCGATCCTGACTGTCTGTACGGAGTTTGGACGTTCTCCCCGTGACCCGCGTGGGTTTTCTCCGGGTGCTCCGGTTTCCTCCCACTCACCAAAGACGTGCGGGCCTGCAGGTTAATTGTCCCTAGAGTCTAGGATAGAACCAGTGTACGGGGCGATCGCGGGTTGGCTGGGCGGACTCAATGGGCCGAAGGGCCTGTTTCCCTGATTCACATCCTCTTTGATGTCTCGTTCTCACACATCACACTTCCACATCCCTGTGTCCCCCTCTCCCCGGAGTCTCAGTCTGAAGAAGGCTCTCGCCCCGAAACGTCACCTATTCCTTCTCTCCAGAGATGCTGCCTGTCCCGCTGAGTTACTCCAGCATTTTTTGTCTATCTTTGGTGTAAACCAGCATCTCCAGTTCCTTCCTGCGCACTACAGCTTTGTAGCTTAATTGGCCTCTGTAAATTATCCCTAGTGTCTGGGATAGAACTAGTGTCTGCGGGGTGATCGCGGGTCGGCCCGGTCTCGATGGGCCGAAGGGCCAGTTTCCACGCGGTGTCTCTAAAACTAAAACTGTAAAACAATCAGGGCCGGCCACTAATGACCCCAGTCAGAGTGCTGCCCAGACCTAGCCAGACTGATGCCCACACCCCAGTGGTGTGAACATTGGAGTGAAGTCTCTAACTTCACCTCGTAGTCCCCTCCCCTCCCCCTATGCCCCCTTGCTAACACCTTTCAATTAACCAGTTCCATGGCTTTTTCAATTTAGTTTAGTTTAGAGATACAGTGGGGAAACAAGCCCTTTGGCACACCGGATCCGTGCCGACCAGCGATCCCCGCACACATTAACACTATCCTACACCCACTAGGGACATTTTTTTACATTTACACCAAGCCAATTAACCCACAAACCTGCACGTCTTTGGAGCGTGGGAGGAAACCGGAGATCTCGGAGAAAACCCACGCAGGTCACGGGGAGAAGGTGCAAACTCCATACAGACAGCACCCGTAGTCGGGATCGAACCCGGGTCTCTGGCGCTGTGAGGCAGCAACTCTGCAGCTGCGCCACCGTGCAGCCTCTCAAACCTATTTTGTTTCAAGCAGCAGATTTCCAAACGGTTCAGAAAGCGTAACAAGACTTGGGACAGAAACATAGAAAATAGGTGCAGGAGTAGGTCATTCAGCCCTTTGAGCCAGCACCGCCATTCAATATAATCATGGCTGATCATCTAGAATCAGTACCCTGTTCCTGCTTTCTGTCCATATCCCATGATTCCGTTAGCCCTAAGAACTAAATCTAAAGGTCCACTGCGGCGACCTAATTTGCGAGTTTGCCCTTGACACAAACTCGCAGCATGGTCGACACGTGGTCCTAGGAGGTCACTGTAACTCTCCTTCATGCTCGAGGGAAGTTCCCGCATACTCGCGGCATCAGTTTGGTCGGGAAAAATTTTTCAGCATGCTGAAATATGTTCCGCGAGTAAAAATTGGTCGGCATGGTTCTTTTGAACTCGCAGTGCAGTGGTAGTGAGGTCGCTATGTAGTTACAGGCAGTCGAGGACAGCCGTAGGCAATCTCCTTCGCTGACCGGGAATTTTAATTGGCTCATTGTAGTTTTCAGGACCAAGAAAAACCAACCGGTAATGTTAAATGCCCGCTAAACTTTATTCAAAGTTGTCTGGCTTCTTAAAAAGTGTCTCCACTCCTTCTCTCCGACCCCCCCCCCCCTTCTCTCCCCTTCTCTCCCGTTCTCCCCCCCTCTCCCCCCTTCTATTCCCCTCCCTCCCGTTCTCTCCCCTTCTCTCCCCCCCCTCCCCCCACGCTCTTTTAAAGGACTCACCGTACACGGTGCCAGCCGTCTTTTGTGTGTGTGTGTGTTTGTTGCTTTCCCTGGCCCTGTGTGTGTGTGTGTGTGTGTGTGTGTGTGTGTGTGTGTGTGTGTGTGTGCTCACGGTTTCGTCGCTGACGGTCGATCCAGCTCGAGGTTTTTCAGGCGAGTGCCCTCGAGCTTGAAGGTTGAAGACAGTCGCTGAAAGGTCTCGTCAGTGGGACAGGCCCTTGACTCTGCTACCTGCTGAGGCTAAAAATATATTCCAATCGTGATATGGAAGCAGTGAATATTTTCAAAAGCAGTAGGATCTGTAAATACATTCAACATGTTGCAAAGCTTCTGAGAATGTATTGCCTGCTTTATCTTTGTCATTAGCTCCAAATCACTGGTGGTTAAAACCATCACAAACCCGTTATAAAACCCAGACAATGAGTTGGCGCTGATTTCACCAGGGTAGTTTTTCATTCATTATGAATTTCATTCTGGTCCAGCTTCTCACATCCGCAGATGCAAGTTGAAACGTCGCACGTTCTAATCCATGTCAACTGGAAAACTAGACAATAGACAATAGGTGCAGGAGTAGGCCATTCAGCCCTTCGAGCCAGCACCGCCATTTAATGTGATCGTGGCTGATCATCCCCAATCAGTTAAACCCGTTTTTATATGCCTTCTATATCCCCTCCGCTGTCTGAATTAAGAGCCCCTAGCTCCCTTGAAAGATTAGAACCGGCACTCCACCGCCCTCTGAGGCAGAGAATCTCCACCAGACTCACCACTCTCAGTGTGAAAAAGTGTTTCATCGTCTCCGTTCTAAATGGCTTACCCCTTATTCTTAAACTGTGGCCCTTGGTTCTGGACTCCCCCAACATCGGGAACATGTTTCCTGCCTCTATCGTGTCCAAACCCTTAATAATCTTATGTGTTTCAATAAGATCCCCTCTCATCCTTCTAAACTCCAGAGTGTACAAGCCCAGCCGCTCCATTCTCTCAGCATATGACATTCCCGCCATCCCGGGAATTAACCTGGTGAACCTACGCTGCACTCCTTCAAATAACAACTACAGGTTAAAAATGAGTCCAATTTGAAATGTGCGACACACATATTAATGTGCATGATATGTGCTCTTATTAAAGGTACAAAATGCTCGCCCTTAATTCAGTAAACAAAAGAATGCAGTGAGAACTATAGTTCATGAGAATTAAAAAGCACACAATGCTGGAGTCACTCAGCGGGACAGGCAGCAGCTCTGGAGAGAAGGAATGGGTGACGTTTCGGGTGGAGATTCTTCTTCGGGTGAGAATAAGAATGTAGTGCTTTAATCTTTCATGGGTAAGAGTAAATGGAAATATGCACCTCACAATTCAGTGACAATTATAGAAACATATAAAATTCTTAAAGGATTGGACAGGCTAGATGAAGGAAAATTGTTCCGCATGTTGGGGGAGTCCAGAACCAGAGGTCACACTTTAAGAATGAGGGGTCGGCTATTTAGGACAGATGAGGAAAAACCTTTTCACCCAGAGAGTTGTGAATCTGTGGAATTCTCTGCCACAGAAGGCAGTGGAGGCCAATTCACTGGATGTTTTCAAGAGAGAGTCAGATGTTGCTCTTTGGGCTAAAAAATCAAGGGAAATGGGGAGAGAGCACAAATAGGGTACTGCTTTTGGATGATCAGCCACGATCATATTGAATGGTGGTGCTGACTCGAAGGACCGAATGGCCTACTCCTGCACCTATTGTTTATGTTTCTATGACACCAGGACGGATTTAAAAACTAAAAAGCTAGACTCATTTTGGCCAGGAATGCAATAATGAGTGCAAGAATATTAGTGCATGCAATTCAGGGACCATAACATAAAATCTGACTGGGCTTACCCGATCTCCTGGTTGCTAAACACTTCAATTCTCCTTCCCATTCCCACACTGACCTTCCTGTCCTGGGCCTCCCCCATTGCCAGAGTGAGGCTAAACGCAAATTGGAGGAACAGCATCTCATATTTCGTTTGGGCAGCTTACAGCCCAGTGGTATGAATGTTGATTTCTCTAACTTCAGGTAACCCCGGCATTCCCTCTCTCTCCATCCCTCGCCCACCCAACTCACACCAGCTTCTCATTTTCACCAAGCAAACAGCTAACAATGGCCTGTTTCCTTTATCATCGTTATTTTTTTGCATATCATTCATTCATTGTTCTTTATTTCTCTACATCACAGTCTATATCTCTCAATAGACAATAGACAATAGGTGCAGGAGTAGGCCATTCGGCCCTTCGAGCTAGCACCGCCATTCAATTGTGCTGATCATCCCCAATCAGTACCCCGTTCCTGCCTTTTCCCCATATCCCCTGACTCCGTTATCTTTAATAGCCCTATCTAGCTCTCTTGAAAGTTTCCCTTTTCCCTGACTAGTCTGGAGAAGGGCCTCGACCCGAAACGTCACCCATTCCTTCTCTCCAGAGATGCTGCCTGTCCCGCTGAGTTACTCCAACTTTTTGTGTCTATCTTTGGTTTAAACCAGTGTCTGCAGTTCCTTCCCACACATAAAACAGGCAGCAGATTGGCTGCCTCTCACCACTGGGTCTTGGCCATCGTACAAGGCGTGCCCACATTCACCTACTTCCAATGGCCCTCGGCCTAGAACAAGCCCTACTGGAATTCAACATACTGTAATACTAGAGGCTAGGATTCAAAATTCGATCTTGCAAGTCTCCACACTCGGTGTAAAATCATGCATTAATCATTAAATTATGCCTATTGACTATTCAACAGCAGCTTCGAAATCCCTGGTTTTGTGAAACCCAACTGCTGTGAAACCATTCCATTATGGCAAAACACATCACTTCCCCTCTGTTATTAGGCTTCTGTATGTGTAGGAAGGAACTGCAGATGCTGGTTCAAACCCAAGATAGACACAAGATGCTGGAGTAACTCAATGGGACAGGCAGCATCTCCGGAGAGAAGGAATGGGTAACGTCTTGGGTTGCTTCAGTCTGACCTGAAACGTCACCCATTCCTTCTCTCCAGAGATGCTGCCTCACCCGCTGAGTTACTCCAGCATCTTGTGTCTTACCAGGCTTCTGAGCGCTCCTTCCATGAGCTAGGGTACTGTCCGATTCACCTCTACCCCATTGCGGACATTGCACTTTGTCTCTGGAACTGGTTCACAAAAAAAGCCATAAAGTGCTGGAGTAACTCAGTGGGTCAGGCAGCACCTCTGGGAAAAAGGGTGGGTGACATTTCATGTCTGGAGAAGAGTCCCGACCCAAAAACGTCACCTATCCTTTTTCGCCAGAGTTGCTGCCTGACCCACCGAGTTACTCCAGCACTCAGTTTCCATTCCCGGTATCATTTTTTTTTTTGTTTAGTTTAGAGACACAGCGTGGAAATGGGCCCTTCGGCCCACAGAGTCCGTGCCAACCTGCAATCCCCGTAAACCAACACTACCCTACACACACTAGGTGCAATTATTTTGCATTTTATACCAAGCCAATGAACCTGCAAACCTGCACAACTCTGGATATCGGAGAAAAGCCACGCAGGTCGCGGGGAGAACGTACAAACTCAGGACAGACAAGCACCCGTAGTCGGGTTCGAACCCGTGCCTCTGGTGCTGTAAGGCACCAGCTCCACCGCTGCGCCACCGTGTTGCCCTTTACATGGGCTGATGTTGTGATCACCTGCGCTAAAGATCATGGGTTGATCTGGGTTTCAGAGTAGATTCACTTTGTGCTCAGTCGGTATCCAGGAAGTTTCCTCAGAATCACATTAATGAGCATTTAAGAAAGAACCGCAGATGCTGGAAAAATCGAAGGTAAGACAGGAAATGCTGGAGAAACTCAGCGCGTGAGGCAGCATCTATGGAGCGAAGGAATCGGTGACGTTTCGGGTCGAGACCCTTCTGCAGACGTTATGAACAAGCGTTATTATCTGATCCCACACTCTGTCGAGCGATGTCAAGACCACTCACATCTGATCTCTGGAAGCTCATTCCTGTGGTGTCCATTTGGTTTGGCGCTGTAATGAGTCAAATGGTCCAGATTCTCCGATTACCTGGACATTATCTGGACTTTACCTTGTCTACTCATCTGGACGCCCGCAGCGGCAGGCATCCCGACCATGGGGGAAGATGGAGGAGGACTGGCCAAATGTTGTGCCTTCCACCACAGTGATGAATGCTGTGGTGGACATTTGTGTTCAATTTTTATTGTGTTTTTGTGTGTTCTTGGAGATGTGGACACGGCAGCCAGCCAACAGTCCCTGGCCTTTTTCATTTTAGTTTCACTTTTAACGTCAGGTTTTTGTGTGCCTTGTGTGTTGTGACTGTGGGCAGACCAATTTCCCTCCAAGGATGAATAAACTTTCATCGTATCGCATCGTTACTGCGACGTTCAACAAACAATCAGACGGGTTCATGGATAGGACAGGTTTTGGGCAAAATGTGGGCAGGTGGGACTAGTGTAGCTGGGGCATGTTTGACGTTGTGTTGGGTCGAAGGGTCTGTTGGGGCCTGTTGGGTCGAAGGGCCTGTTTCCACGCTGTCCTATTGATCGGTGGTGGCCAGTGCCATCTTCTTCGCTGTCGTGCGCTGGGCTAGCAGAGTGAAGGCCGTGGACGCCACCATGATTAACAAACTCAGCAGGAAGGCCGGCTCCGTCCTGGGGGTGGAGTTGGGTTCACGGGAGGGGGTCTCGGAGGGGAGGATGCTCCTCAAACTGCGGAGCATCCTGGACAATACAGCTCACCCCCTCCATGACACACTGGCCAACCTGAGGAGCACCTTCAGCAACAGACTGGTTCCACCAAGATGCAGCACAGAACGCCACAAGAGATCCTTCTTCCCCGTGGCTATCAAACTGTACAACTCCTCCCCCTTGTGTCGTGGGGTAGACTGAGACTGACTCCCCTCCCTCCTCCCCAATCTTTGCACATCTCCAATCCTGGACTTTCCACTCGCCACTTTAATTTCATGTTTCGTGTATCTCGTAGTGGTCCGATGACTGTCTGCGGACCAATTTCCCTCCTGGGATAAATAAAGTTCTACCGTATCGTCTCGTATCGTACGACTCAGTTACTCTTTCATGCTTTATTTTCCCTTCCGCCCTAGAATGGAAATATCTGCTGCTCCGTTGATGTGGAGTGCCTCTACAACTGAAGCCAACGTTCTGGACTCATCCCCTACCCCCACGATCAGTGCAGGCTAATCGTGAAAGCATACCGCAAAAAGGCCCTCCCGTTGTCGAAGCAAAAGCTACCGAATGGAGCAAGAAATCCAAGAGTTTGTGTGTCATTGAACAGCCCTGCACTTTTGTAGATGTCCACTTCCAGTACTTTTCACTTTCCGCACAAGGTTGGGACTTTCCATTACCATACTGTTACAAAATACCACTTCTATATTTTTTACAATGGCTCCTTGTAGAAAAACTGGATGTGTTATCTGTCCTTGCAGATAATATCTGTCCCAAATTGTTGTCGTGTTCCTTTGTAAATCAATTATCTATAATAGTGTGTAACAAGCCTTCGAGCGCTGAATGTCTTCTGTGTTTTTAAATTCCATAGTCTTCTGTCCAAAAATACTAAATAAAAACTAAATAAAACGCCATTGAACACCAGTGCTGAACACAAATTTAGATGAAGATGGTAGGATTTTTCCTTTGGAAGAAGGATCCAAAATGCTACCTTCAATTGTAATCTTTGGTTGGAAAGATAAAGTGATGAATGCTTCTTGAGTTTTGTACTCAACAGTTCGCTGGAGATGTTGCCAAACAGAAGATATCCATGTTCCTCATGGTCAATAAGAAACAACCAAAAATCTAAAACGCTACTGCAATTCCTGAAGGTGGCCTGGTGGCCAAGGCTAACATGGGCATCGAGAGAGGCAGAAAGGTTCTTGATTAGGAAGGGCGTTAAAGCTTACAATTTAAGGGGAGAAGGCAGGAGAATGGGGAATTCATTGCCGCAGACGGCTGTGGAGGCCAAGACATTGGGTTCACTGAGCAGAGATTGTTAGCTTTTGGGTTAGGAACGGTGTCAAAAATCACAGCGAGACGGCAGGAATATGGTGAAGGGAGAGTAATATAGATGGGCCATGATTGAATGATGGAGCAGACTCGATGGGCCGAATGGCCTAATTCTGCTCCTATGTCTTATCAAATTTACTTTTGTCGCAGAGGAGAAAGTTAAACCACTATTAGCTTCTGTAAGTTTTTATAAATAGTGTTGTTGGTGGAATTTTTAAACATTTTTATCATAGCAAATAAGAATCCCTAGACTAAGTAAGCTAATGATCCGAACTAAACTAAAATAAAATGAACTAAACTACCAAGGGTGTAGGAAGTAACTGCAGATGCTGGTTTAAATGGAAGATAGGCACAAAATGCTGGAGTAACTCAGCGGGATGGGCAGCATCTCCGGAGAGAAGGAATGGGTGACGTTTCGGATTGCCCGAGACGTCGCCCATTAAAAACCAACAGAGGAATCTTCTGAAGTTGTCAAGGATATGATGTTGATTGTTTTCCTTCTCTGTCCTGCTTTAACTAACTGCTTACCCAGTTTTAAGATAGTGGGTGGCACGGTGGCGCACTGCGGTAGAGTTGCTGCCTCACAGCGCCGGAGACCCGGGTTCAATCCCGACCACGGGTGCTTGTCTGCACAGAGTTTGTACGTTCTCCCCGTGAACTGCGTGGGTTTTCTCCGAGATCTCCGGTTTCCTCCCACGCTCCAAAGACGTGCAGGTTTGTAGGTTAAAGAAGGAACTGCAGATGCTGGAGAATCGAGGGTACACAAAAGGCTGGAGAAACTCAGCGGGTGCAGCAGCATCTAAGGAGCGAAGGAGATGCCCATTTCCTTCGCTCCTTAGATGCTGCTGCACCCGCAGAGTTTCTCCAGCCTTTTGTGTACCCCAGGTTTGTAGGTTAGTTGGCTTGGTATAAGTGTGAATTGTCCCTAGTGTGTGTAGGATAGTGTTAGTGAGCGGGGTTCGCAGGTCAGTGTGGACTCGGAGGGCCGAAGGGCCTGTTTCCGCGCTGTATCTCTAAGCTAAAGCAATAAGAATAATCACCTCCAGCAGATGTAGTGAAGATCCCTAGTGTGTTCCATGTGGCCACTCTATTGAGAAGGATGAGATGGGATCTTATTGAAACATATTAATGGTTTGGACATGCTAGAGGCAGGAAACATGTTCCCGATGTTGGGGGAGTCCAGAGCCAGGAGCCACAGTTTAAGAATAAGGGGTAAGCCATTTAGAACGGAGATGAGGAAACACTTTTTCACACAGAGAGTTGTGAGTCTGGGGAATTCTCTGCCTCAGAGGGCGGTGGAGGCCGGTTCTCTGGATACTTTCAAGATAGGGCTCTTAAAGATAGCGGAGTCAGGGTATATGTATAGAAGGCAGGAACAGGGTACTGATTGGGGATTATCAGCCATGATCACATTGAATGGCGGTGCTGGCTGGAAGGGCCGAATGGCCTACTCCTGCACCTATTGTCTATTGACTGTGTAGGCCATTGTCTCCGTGTACAGACACAGCTGCTCTCTGAATACAAACTGAAAATGATTTATTCCCGGCATGTTTCCTGCAATTATGAGGTAGCAATAATAAATAACGCTAAAATTAACTCCAATTAATTTGAGTCGCAGCCACTGTAATTTCAGAACTGTTCTGGCAAAAGCTTCGCTTGGCGTTGCAGGGGTGAGTGAATCGTCTAGAATGTTGCTGTGGTACAAGGGTTGGGAATCATAACGTCATAAGTGATAGGAGCAGCATGAGGCCATTCAGCCCATCAAGTCTACTCCGCCATTCAATCATGGCTGATCGCTGTTTAGGAAGGAACTGCAGATGCTGGAAGAATCGAAGGGAGACAAAAATGCTGGAGAAACTCAGCGGGTGAGGTAGCATCTATGGAGCGAAGGAATAGGTCGAGACCCTTCCTCAGACTGATCTATCATGGATCATATATCATATATGATAATAATGGCTGATCTATCGTTCCCTCTCAATTCCATTCTCCTGCCTCCTCCCCATAACCTCTGACACCTGCACTGATCAAGAATCTATCTATCTCTGCCTTAGAAATATCCATTTTGACTTGGTCTCGACAGCCTTCTGGGGAAGGGGGAATTTGCTTTTCAGACAGGTAGATCAGGTGGACAAAAATGGCTTTTGGCACATTGGCCTTCATCAGTCAGAGTATTGTGTTTAGAAGTTGGGAGGTCATGTTACAGTTGCATAAGACATTTGTGAGGCCGCATTTAGAGTATTGTGTTCAGTTCTGGGCACCGCGTTACAGGGAAGATGTTGTTGTTGGGAAAAGTGCAGTGAAGGTTTACGAGGATGTTGCCAGGACTCAAGGGTGTGAGCTGTAGGGAGAGGTTGAGTAGGCCGGGACTCTATTCCTTGGAATGCAGGAGGGTGAGGGGTGATCTTATACAGGTGTACAAAATCATGAGAGGAATAGATCGGAGAGATGCACAGAGTCTCTTGCCCAGAGTAGGGGAATCGAGAACCAGAGGTCATAGATCTATGGTGAACGGGGAAAGATTTAAAAGCAATCTAAGTGGTAACTTTTTTAAGCAAAGGGTGGTGGGTGTACGGAACGCGATGCCCGAGGAGGAAGTTGAGGCTGGGACTATTGCAGCATTGACACAGCAAGGGGCAGGAAGCGAGCGGGTAAGATCATCTCTGACCCCTCTCACCCTGGCCACAAACTCTTTGAATCACTTCCCTCTGGAAGGCGACTCCGGACTGTCAAAGCCGCCACAGCCAGACATAAAAACAGCTTCTTACCACGAGCAGTAGCTCTACTCAACAACCAAATGTCTGTCGCCTCCTTTTGCTCTGGTATTTTATTTCATTCTCCACACGTTTAAATTATAATGTTATATTCTTAATTGTTTACTGTATATCGTGTTGTTACTTGCGAGCGGAGCACCAAGGCAAATTCCTTGTATGTGTACATACTTGGCTAATAAAATGTATCCAATTCAATTCAATTCAATTACGACAGAATTAGCGGGTACGTGGATAGGACAGGTTTGGAGGGATATGAGCCAAACACAGGCAGATGGGACTAGTGTCGCTGGGACATGTTGGTTGGCATAGGCGAGTTGGGACAAAGGGCCTGCTTCCACACTCTATGATAAGCAAAAGATGTCCCGATGATTGTGAGAAGGCAGCAGGAGATGGCCAATACGTGTCCCTCAATCAACACATTGTGCAGATAATATACTCAGCGTTATTTACCGTACTCTGCTGTGTGAAAACATGTTGTCACTTTTGCTAAAACAAGGAAGGACGAGATGACAAAAATATCTATTGACTCCAAACATTTTAGGAAGTCTTGGTATCAAAGGAAGGTGTTAATTGAATGTGTGCTCTTTAATTCCGCTTCACATTTCTAATGAAAGAAGTTAGCAATGGAACCTCTTTGCAGCATCATCGGTGTTTGTGTCAAACATACGTGAGTACACCACATACTCTCATTTAAAGGAAGACAAAAATGCTGGAGAAACTCAGCGGGTGAGGCAGCATCTATGGAGCGAAGGAATAAGTGATGTTTCGGGTCGAGACCCTTCTTCAGACCAAAGATCCTCTCTATGATCTTTGCTTCAGACTGATGTGGGGGGTGGGGGGGGGGGGGGGGGGGGGTCGGGAAGATGAAAGGAAGAGGTGCAGACAGTGGGCTGTGGGAGAGCTGGGAAGGGAGGAGGAAGCAGGGACTACCTGAAATTTTAGAAGTCAATGTTCATACCGCTGGGGTGTAAACTACCCAAGTGAAATATGAGGTGCTGCTCCTCCAATTTGCGGTGGGACTCACTGAAGGAGATGTGCGGGGGGCAAGTATTATACCAGAGAGGGCAGCACGGGAGACTGCTGCCTTACAGCACTTGCAGCCCCGCAGATTCGGGTTCGATCCCGACTACGGGTGTTCTCTGTACAGTGTTTGTACGTTCTCCCCGCGACCGCGTGGGTTTTCTTCGAGATCCCATTCTTCAGCCAGATCCTTCTCTCCAGAGATGCTGCCTGTCCCGCTGAGCTACTCCAGCATTTTGTGCCTTTCTTTCGATCTGAACCAGCATCTGCAGTTCTTTCCTACACATGGGTTTGTAGGTTAATAGGCTTCTGTAAAACAAATTGTCCGCAGTGTGTGGGATGGAAGGGAGCGTAGGAGGTGATCGCTGGTCGACGCAGACTCGGTGGGCCAAAGGGCCTGTTCTCACACTGCGTCTCTCAGCCCAAACCCAAACACAAAGCGCAGGAGTAACATCAGCGGGTCAGGCATGCATCTCTGGAGAACTGGATGGCACTTGACGATACATCCATCATAGACATTTCTTGGCATTGTCACGCGTATCTGGTGTTGGGTTCCGCTTGGATGAGAGAAGACAGATTCTCAGCACAGAAGCCAGGAGTGGGTCCTTTGCCAGAAGTTTAAAAGGACATCTGTTACTCACACACACACACACACTCTGAGGCTGGCATGGTGTGGTTTATCCTCTACACACGCGCACACACGCTCCGTGAAACTCAGTGCCGTTCGCCTGACACAAACACACACCACGAAGCTGGCACACTATGGTTCAGCTGTGCACACAGCGAGACTGCAAGAGCGGCACACGCCACAGATGGCGTATGATGGGGGCAAATTCATTGGGTACCTTTTGAAGCTGAGATTAAAGGGCCCGTCCCACTTGGCGATTTTTGTCGGCGACTGCCGGCGTCATATCAGTGTCGTCAAAAGATTTGGAACATTTCAAAATCCAGCGGCGACAAAAATAATGTTGCGACACTTGGAAAAACACCGCGCGTCAATACGTCATCGCGCCGCGTCACGCCGCATCACGCCGCGTATTTTTCGGCGACCTGATACGTCAGTCAATGATGCCGGCGGCCGCCAAAATAAATCGGCAAGTGGGACAGGCCCTTAACAGATTCATGATTAGTCCGGGTGTCAGGGGTTATGCGGAGAAGGCAGGAGAATGGGGTTGACAGGGAGAGATAGATCAGCCATGATTGAATGGCGGAGAAGAGGTGATGGGCAAAATGGTTTAATTCTGCTCCTGTGACTTATCAGCCTCTGATGATTGGTTGTGAAGATATTTTTGTCAAGAAGATGCATTTCATCTGTTCTTTTCCTCAATATTTCCATCTTTATATCATTAAAAACATTTTTTTTCTCTTTTAAGCATGGAAACAGGCCATTCAGCCCCACTTGCCCATGCATGCCGACCGTCTACACGGTCCCACCTGCCCACGTATGGCCCATATCCCTCTAAACCTGTCCGATCCAAGCATTTACTTTTCTCTTTTTCTTGCTTCCATTTCTTCTTTTTCCATTCATTTTCCCTCTTTGTTTCTAGGTGCCCCCCATTCATTCTTCCCCCCTTTCATTCCTGTAAGTGGAGCAAACGTCATTTGCAGCCACGTCATGTCTTTTTCAGCAGGAATGAACAATTGAGCTGCTTTATCACGACTGCTAACTCAAACTTGCAATCATTCCTTTCACTCCATTATTGCTTAATCCCAGAGAGTGGCACGGTGGCGCAGCGGTAGACTCGCTGCCTCACAGCCCCAGAGACCCGGGTTCGATCCTGACCACGGGTGCTGCCTGTACGGAGTTTGCACGTCCTCACCGTGACCTGCGTGGGTTTTCACCGGGATCTTCCGTTTCCTCCCACACTCCAAAGTCGTGCAGGATTGTAGGTTAATTGGCTTGGTATAAATGTTTAAAAAAATGTCCCTAGTGTGTGTAGGATAGCGCTAGGGTGCGGGGATCGCTGGTCGGCGCGGACCCGGTGGGCCAAAGGGCCTGTTTCCGCGCTGTATCTCTAAACTAAACTAAACTAAAAAAGCCATGGAACTGGTTATACCAATATTTGTTTAATAAAATATGTTTGTTTTCTTTTCTTTTCTGATGCTGTTTTTCAGTTATGTTCCAACAGACCTGTTCACTTTGCAGCTGAATTGGAGACTTGTATCCACTCTTGAAAAAGTAAAATGGATTTTCAAACATATCGTGTTTTATTTGTAAGCCTCAGTCACCATTGTGTATTCGCGAGGTACAGAACAAACTTCAAAAGCCCCAGCACCAGAAACACAATTATCTGCTAATTTATCTCACCAATTAATTTTATTGTTCTTGAAACTGAGATGTACACGTTTGGAAATAAATTGCTAAATATCTTCTTCGCGATTGGAATAAAAAGATGATCGTTCCGCATTCCCCACTCTGTCTTCTGATGTCGGAAATCAAAATTGAAAAACACTCGAGTTATTTTATTGCAATTGTACTCCAATTAATATGACATTGTAAAACTAAAT